>VXBN01012686.1:48711-67024 GCA_013397395.1 Sinosuthora webbiana | reverse complement strand
ACCCTGACGGACAGCTCCGCCCGCCAATCACCGCGCGGCAACGCGCGCCGCGCGCCGCGGCCCCGCCCACCCGCGCTGCGCCTGCGCCCCCGCGGCTGCCGATGGGATGTGTAGTCGTCCAACTCAACGCCCTCTGCGCTGGGTTTATTTGTGTTCTTTTTAAAATCCTCTTCTTTCGGTGTTCTTCCTCCCCGTGGGCATGGTGAAGGACAGCGAGGACACCCCAAGCTTGGTCATCGTGGTCTCAAAGCCCCCACAAACTTGGGGTGTCGTGGATTTAGGGTCTCATCATGTGCCCCACAGCCATGGGGTGCATCAACATGGCGGCGCCCCGGCCAGTAGGCCTGGAGCATCCTGCCGGCTCCCAGAATTAGCATTCGAGCCTCATTCCCGGCTGGCGACTCATTATTCCCGCCAGGGAGTATTGTTCCCCACTGCCCCCACGGCATCCGCACAAGGTGGGAGGGGGAACAACCTGCCCTGCACCCAGTTTTGGGGTGAGTCACCCCGGGCAGGGCACGGCTTCCCCTCCCTGCTGACTAACCCCGGCCCCGGGGAGATGCGGCACTGGGGTGACGCAGGGTTTTGGGGCGGAAAACAGCCCGGGGGAGAGCGGGGAACGATGCCCCGGTGATGGGCTGCGGGCTCATGGATGGATGGATGGATGGAGGGGCCTGAACCGCAGGCACAGCCCCGGGGACTGAGGGTGGAGAGGCAGATGTGGGTCTGCTCTGAGGAGGGAGAAAAGAAGGAAGAACTCAGGGGGGGAAGAAGGAGAGCAGAGGGGAGAAAGAAGGGGGCAGCGAAACGGGGAGAAGAGGAGAGAAAGAGGAGAGGCTGAGGAAGAGAATAAGAGATAAAGAGGTGTGGAGAGGGAGGAGAAGAAGAAACAGGAGGAAGAAGAGAGGAGCTGGAGAGGAGGATGAGGATAGGAGAGAGAAGGGAGAAGAGCAGGAATCATAGAAGAGAGGAGGAAGAAGCAAGACCAGCAGACTCCGTCCATCACCTCTCTGGCACCTCACACCCACCCCATCATCTCCCCCTTGCAGGAGGGAGGCACAATGAGGGTGAGAGGGGCTCAGCACGAGGCTGAAGCACAGGGTGCTGGCAGAAAGAGGATGAGGAGGAAGGCAGAGATCCCTGTCCCTGCTTTCTAGGACATTACAGGAAGCACAGCCACCACATTTGGCCACCCTGTCCCCGGGGAGCTGGTGACTCCCTTTATTTAGAACCTGCTCCCAACCACCTCATTCCTGCCAGGGGGAATCGAGGCACGTCCTGGCCCCCAGTATTACCACACAGAGCCAGGCCAAGTGATGCTTTCTGCTTTTATTCAATTAATGCAGCAATCTATACAAGAAAAAAAAAATAATAATGAAACCATGAAATTCCAAACCCTGACAGTGAAGAACCAAATTCTTCCTAAGAATCAACCAGAATTAAAAGATTCCCCCACGTCAGACTGTACATAAAATAATCTCTGCCCCATTTACAGCGTTTCACACAGTACTTCTCGTATCTCAAACTTCAGAACTGTACAACTTTGTTACAAACCACGCTTTTTCCTAGGAAAAGCTTACAGAAAAAAATATTGCCACTTTCTTTTATTTTTTTTTTTCATTTTTATTTTTATTGGTAACAAAAAAAAAAAATTTAGAATCTTTTAAAAAACAAAAATTAAAGTCAGCCGGAACTTCTAAGTGTGGGCAGGGGAAGGAGCAGAGACATTCCTCAGCCGAATGTTTCTCCTCCCAACAGGGAAAGGGAACACTTTTGGCAGGTAAAAGACTCTTTGCTGCTGGTGGGGGTCTAGACCCCAGCCCCCCCAAGCCCTCCTCAAAGCCTGGCAGCTGTTTTAATCCACGGGCTTAGATAATTCCACTACTGATCCTTCTCGAGATACGGTAACAGCAACAAACCCCAATTCCTCCTGTTCTTTGCAAAAAAAGCAGGGATGAACCCCACCAAAGCAGGGATGAACCCCACCTTCCTCCCCCTTCCTTAGGAAAGACAGTTCTCCTGGTCTGGGCTGTGGGTCTGGATTGTCACACTGGATGTAGCTCCCGGTTCGGGGCTGAGCATGGACACGCTGTGGGTGGATGGAGAGGTTGGAGCACACACAGCCAGATCAGACACAGGACAAAGCCAACGGGGTCAGGGCTGTGCGTGAGCCCATCCTGGGGGGCACATGGGAGAAGTTTTGCCTCCAAACTGGAGCTCACCCCACTGCCTGCTCAGCACCAGCCCCATGCCACCCAGCCTGACCTGATGCCTGTGTGCAGCCCAACAGAGAAAACCAGGAATTCCGAGCCACAGTTTCAACCAGACAGGTTACAGGAGGGATCCAGACCTCTGGATCCGTGTGAAAAATGTCTTCTAGTTTCGAATCCAGGTTTCACTCCGATGTTGTTCAGTGCAAAAGAGTTAAAAAACCATGTTATCTACACATATACATCCGTGTCTATAGAAAATGTCTGTACAAGTGGGAAGATGGCCCTGCCTGCACGCTGGGGACTCCTCTCCTGAGGGATGCTGCAGCATCCTGCTCCCTCTCTCTCCAAGGTGTCAAGCCCCAACCAGTCAGGTTAAAAACCAAGAGCAGATCGTGGCTGGAGAGGAGCCCCTCCTGTCCCCCCAGCCACAGGTGCCAGCTCTGCCCCTCTGCATGGATGGGAAGAGGGGAGGAGGGGAAAGCTCCCGAGCAGGACATCCAGGAATACCAAAACAAGCTGGAAAAGGAAATTTGCACATGTACAGACTGCACAAGGACTGGGATGAGGTGATGGCTGGAACCAGGCTAGAGATAAGACCTCAGGAGGTCCAGAGATAGAGCCAGCGCCTCATCCCATGGATGTCCTGCTCTGGGAAGCAGCTGTGGAAAGGCTGGCTGCTCGTTTTGAGTTGACACCAGGGTAGAGTATCCATATTGGAGAGGTAGGGATAAAATTGGGAGCCAGGAGAGGAGAGGGGAGAGACAAGACCTCTGGCAGTGACCTCTGTCACTGTCTGCACCCACAGCAGAGCCCAGCCCACGATGGGCACAGGGCATGGCCAGGATGGATCCAGAAAGACAAAAGCCATCAGGAGGAGAAGGGATCTCTGCTCCCCTGCGTGTGTTTTTGCCATCAGGGAAATGCCAAGCTTTCCAAAACAGGGGCTTTGTAGCCAAGAGCTGGCCTGGATTCGCAGCAGAAAGCTGGGAGGGCGAGGAACATTGCTCCAAATGCTTCGTGTGGTCTGAAAATGGCATTTTCAAGGTTTCACAAGCAGCAGAAGCACAAACTTTTGGATTTCTGGACTGACAAAACACGCTCCTTCAGAAGTTGTGCCCCAGCACGGAGCCAGTGGGGGCTCTCACCGAGAAAACCATTGGCTAATCCCAGACAGGCACTGGGGACCTCACCAACACCCCCACAGGCCAGCACTGTGCTGAAGGTGGTGGCAACGTCCTCTGAGCTCACGTGACAAGATCCAGCCTGGGCAGAACCCCAACACCAGGTGAAAATCAGACAGTGGGACCCAGATGTCAGCAGATCAGCACTGCAGGGAACAACGCCTGGGTGGTTGTTTTAGACCAGGAGCCCCTCGAGACAGCAGCAAACAGGTTTCAAAATATATTACATCTTTTTATTGCCAAGCGTGCAGACCATGAAGTGTGTGAGGGACACGACACTAAGAAAAACTACAATTGGAAGGAGGGCAAAGCAGTAAAAATTTAAAAATAAGACTACTCCTTACAACTGCCAACACTGGGGTTCAAAGAATCAACTGGAGGAAGTTTTCCTTAGAAGTACAGCTCTAAATATGGCATTGGGCCCCAAACTTTGCAAACACCAAGGCTTTGGTCTGGGCTAACACAAACCAGGTGGGAGAAGAAGATGATGGCAGATTTTCTAACACAACTCCACAGGGCTGAATGCCTGATTCTTCTCAGCATTTCCTGTAGCAACCAGAAAACTCCCTAGCCCAGGAACACAGGCAGGAATAAGCCAGGAGAAAGCAGGCAACTTCAGTGCTGGATGCACTGAACTGGGGCCAAACTCAACCCCTGCAGTGTCCCTGCTCCCAGAGCCAGCCTCGGAGGGGACAGAGCTGCTTGGCCCCCCCAAAGGCCACAGCAGCTCCTGTTCCTGCTCTGTGAGTGCAGCCACTCCCTCAGGATGGGATACTGTGCTGGGAATGCTGCACCGACTCAGCTCTCTCCACCTGGAAGGGGCAGAGGAGAAGGGAGTCCCAAGGCACAAGCCCCCACAGGCACAGCGTCTCCTACTCCTCTCTGCTATCCCCAGCTCTGGGAAGCAGCACGTGCTCAGTGTGATCCCTCACCTGGCAGCCCTGAGATTCCAATATGGATCTCAGGACAATGCTGGGCCACGTTTCCTCCCTCCTCAACCACAGCACGCCCCTGATCAGACCAGCACTGAGAAACCAGAGCTTTAGTACATTCTTCTCGGAGAGGGCAGCGCAGGGACACAGGGCTGCGAGCCCACGCTGGCTTGGGAAAAGGGTCTGGAAAGGGAACCTACGGCATTCAAAACACTAAAGTGCAACAAAAATGTCTTAAACCCTTTGAAATCGATCGCAGCAAGAGGCGTCTGCAAAGCTTCAAACTTCCAGTTACTGCAGGGCACCCTTAAAACAGACCTGAAAACCACCAGGTAAGAAAAAGACCAAGGAGCCCTTTGGCAAAACAAGGAATACAAGCCCACCACGGAATTTCAGCTCCTGGGGTCAAACATCATATTTAGAACATTTGGAAAGGAAAAGTGTTAAAGCAAAAAAAAAAACAAAAACAGAAAGAAACCAAAAACCGAAACAAAAATACAATTTTTGAATCTTGCGCAATGAAACAGTTAAACTTTTTGGTGTTTTCAAAAGAAATCCCAACAGACAACCTGGCATAACTCTATCTGCTTCCTAAGGGAGAGATGCCCACTTGACCCATGACTCAGGACACCACGTGCACTGGACATGTTCCATCCTCACGTATGTCTCAGCATTCCTCCATTCATAAAACCAAATCCTTCCTGTTTACTCTTCAGCCTGAAAGGAAAAACCAAAACTGAAGCTAGATGGAAGATAGCCAGAGGGAGGAGAAAGTTTTCACAGACTGGAGGCCAATCTCATCAGCTCCACGAGCCCGGGAAGTGCAATCCTCAGTGTCGCCTCATTTTAACTTTCCTGGCAGGGCTGCCGTCCTCCTCTTCCTCGTCACAGTCCTCTGTGTACTCGTAAGACCTTCGCCAATAGTTCTCAGAGCTGAAGTGGCTCCGTCTCCTATGTTTTGGTAAGAGGACCGAGCGCCTGTTCTCCTCCTTATCCATTTCTAGAATCCGTGGCCTGTGGAGAGGGAGAGAACAGGAGTGAGAGCACATCACAGCAGGATCCAGGCCTTCCTCCTGGATGCTGTCTGCAGGTTACTTGCCGTGATAGCTCTGCCTGTTCTCCCACTGCTTTCCCAGCACTGGGTACTTGGCAGAGCAGGAACACATCACCAAGTTGCACCTCCCAAGGGGAGCTGAGATCTTTGGTATGATGGGCCAGTTCTTTCCCTTCCCAAGGCAAGCTTTGGCCTTTACCTCCACCAGGAACACTTCCAGTCACCTCTTTTTTTTTTCCTTGCAGCTTGTGGCCCCAAGAAAAATCCCTTGGGGAGAGGGGTCTGTCTCTACTGCAGCAGAATTCAGAGCATGGAGCTGAGCTCCTTATGGTGCAGGATCACACCACAGCTCCAAATCCTTTGTCCTCTCAAATATCAGCACAGTGCAATTATTATTTCTGCAGAGCTGCCTCTGATCACTTTTTAGCAGGACTGGGTAGGTGGGCTGCACACACCACTGACTTTATCAGGGTGGCTCCTGAGACATCCCACTATGCTATCTCCGAGAATTACCTGTTGTACTGGAGTCTCTGAGGCCAGAGAAAGAGAAAAACATGTTTTTCACACCCATCTGCTGCAGGAGCCTGTGCAAGCCATCCCCCACAGCCTGATAAGGTCACATCAGGCTGAAAAACAGCTCTGACGGATGTGCACATTTGTCCCGCATGATCGCTCCTCTAATCGGACACCGGCCCTCCGCGTGCTCCCAGGGAAGCTGCATCTGCAGCCCAGCTTCAGATCTTCATCCATCTTCCCAGCCTGCGTCCAGGTGAATGAACACTGCTCACAAACAAACCATCCCCACCCTCCTCCCTCCAGGACAGGTTCAAACAGGGCTGGGAGCGCGTGGCAGCCAAGCCCTGCCACCAAGTCAACTTTTGGGTTGTACCCATGGTGCAGAGAATGCCATCTGGGTCCTCAGGAAGCTTTGGAATTGGAATGTGCAGGACAGCTGGCACACTGGCTATCGCTCACAGCCATCAGTGTGCTCGCACCAAGGTGTTTAGGGGGAGCCTTGCTGCAGAGCTCAAGCTTGTCTAAAACCTCAGCAAGGAGCTTCCCTGAAGGTCAAGCTTAAGCATCCACACAGTCTGGTTTCCCACAGAAAAATACACACACGCAGCTCTGGAATCAAAACAGGCCTGAGAAGCTTTGCAAGAAGTCCTTAACCTTTCCCAGATAGCAAACCCTCACGTTCCCTCCCTGGACTGCTTTCATAATATAGTTTAACGCAGCTGCACAGGTTGCTTGGCAATAGAGGTCAGAAATGATTAGCTGCAGGGAAACTATTGTTCTGAATGACTGCATTATCAAAAGCCAGCCAAATCTATTGCTTCTTCATTATGCCACTCACAGGATAAACAATGTAAGCTGCTTACAGCCAGAGCTCAGCCTCCACAAGTCTGGGAGGAACACATAAAGCGCTCATTCTGATAAAACAGATCTGGGCATTGCAGAAAGCACCTGGCAGGTGCAAATCAGAATGGTTTTAAATGTGTTCTGAGGCCAGGAACCTCAGCTATGCACTGATTCAGAGACACCATCCCAAACACTGCACTTAGGAGAGATAATCCTACCTGTGGGCAGCATCAGGATCTGCTTTGCGATGGGACCGCTTTGGTTTCAGGATCTGGTCCCGGTTGCTTCCCGACAGGCGGTCAGAGTTATAACCTGGTGGCAACACAGAGCTACTCAGGGATTTTGTTTCCAATCGAGGTGCATCTAGTCTTGTTCTGCAAATATTTAAAGAGAAGAGAATTTGCAAGGAGTTTCTGCAGAATCACCGGTGTCGCAGCAGAACCCTCCACCCCAACCACACGGCTCGGGAGGAGGGGCAGGAATACCACACTCCACAGCACAACAAGCTGCAGCTTTGTGCTACTAGAAGCTTCACAGAATCACAGAATGGTTTCAGTTGGAAGGGACCTTGAAGATCATTTCATTTCCAGCCCCCTGCCAAAGGCAGGAACACCTTCCCCTAGATCAGGCTGCTCCAAGCCCTGTCCACCCTGGCCTTGGACACTTTCAAGGATGGGGCAGCCACAACTTCTCTGGGCAACCACTGCCAGGGCCTCAGCACCCTTACAGGAAAGGATTTTTTCCTTATATCTAATTTAAACTCTCTGTCAGTTTGAAGCCATTCCCCTTTATCCTGCCTTGGCTTAGGGACATACAGTCATGAGGTGAATGCAAAAGGTGCCAAGGTCACTGCAACCCCAGCTCTGGGATAAGGAGCAGAGGTGCTGGAGCAGCTGTGAAATCCCATGAAATCACTTGGCAATAACTCACAGCTCCAGTTAAGCCACTTGGGTGGGAGATGCCCTGCAAAAACTATCATCACCTGCAACAGCAATAACTGCTTCCACCTGGAAACTCCCTCCTGCCCACGGATCTCCCGGGGTCAGGTGTTCCTCAGCTTGACTTAAGAGGTGCAAAGAGTTGAAGTACGAGTCAGGAGAAGGTGTAGCAAACAGAAGCTGCACCACATCCCTTCCAGCAGCTCTGCACATGTTCAAGCTACGCTGGAGAGCAAGCACAGCTCATCCCAAAGGAGAACTGTCACAGGACTGCTGTCATGCACAGGTGGTGGAGGCAGCAAAAATGAAGGGGGAGAACCACTACTTGCTCTCCAGTGCTGAACTTTAGCTCCTGAGGGAGGTTTCCACAGGAGAATCCCAATCTAAACTTCCATTAGGAAGCACATCCAGTTGCCAAGCTCCTCTCTGCCATCAGGGAGAGCCTCTTCAGCTAATCAGGGTGATGCCAGTCTGGCACAGGCAAAGCTGGGCATGGCAGCCTGAGTTTGCCCAGCATGCCAGAAACAAGGAACACTTCCACAGGCAGCTGCCAGGCTGGAGCCTGTGCTAGTCCACGCTGTCATCCTGAGTTGTTCTCAGCTCCAGGGCTGGACCCAGTCCAGCCTGAACACCAAAGGCCTTGCAGATCCTGCCCGTGACAAGTGAGGTGGTTTCAATACCTCTCAAATACAACAGCAACTGCAGGGCTGCAATTCAAACAAACCAACTCCCAATACAATGCAGAGGAACACCAGCCATGCTCCCTCTGTACCTGGCCAGGTACAAGGAGAGGTGACACTAAAATGGAGAACAATGCTCCTACCTATTTTAAACAGAGGAATTCTATTTATGAGAGTGAAAGCAGAAAGGCAGCAAAAGCCTCCAAAATTGCTTTCAAGATCTGGTTCAATAGGTCTCATTTCTATACACACCTCCCACGTTCCCTCTCCCAGCATTTCACAAACTGAGAGCACCATTCCTCCCCTCCCCTGCCTCAAAGCACTTCCCAACCCTGCCGGCTCCCAGCAGCCCTGTGATCCAATACACAGGAAACACTGACTACTGAAGTGTTTATGACCTGCTTGGTAACCACACTGCTCTGGAGAATCCTGCAAAGCCCCACTGCTCCTCCAGCTCCCACAGCTTCGTCCTCCTGCTGCTGTCAGCGAAAACACGCTGGGAGCAGAGGCAAGAGCACAGCCAGGCTCAAACGCCTGGGACCCAGCGGGCTCTGGCAGAATTCAGAGCCCAATATCCCAGCTCCAACTGGGATGATCCGATCAGGAGAGCTCAGGGCTGACCCTCACACCGCGAAGAAGAGGAAGAGGAGTTTTACGAGGCCTCTGGCTGCTCCCAGGCCTCTGGTGCTCGCGGGCCACCAGCGGAAGTGGCTGTTTTTCCTGGTTGCATAACAGCCCGTTCCAGGCAAAGTCTCATGATCCCGGGGATGGGGAATGGCGTTAGTGCAGCCATCCACGGCGCAGGGACACGCAGGGGACACGGGGAGGGAGGTGGCCGCCCTCGCCGGGGATAAGCAGCAATTAATAAGCTCTATTTGGCAGCAATCACAGCGCAGCAGCTTTTGGCAAACGTTGCCACGGATTCACCGCGGCTGCGGAGGCTACGCGGGAATAATCACCCGGGGGGGGTTTATGCTTTGCTTAAAGAGAAAAATCCTGGTGTGGTTTCGTCTGTTGGGTCAGCCCCTCGCTGTCTGATGGGCAGAGACACTTCTGCTCTGACGTGAAGCAAATCAGGCCCCCAAAAATCAGGGTGGATGAGCAAACAAAGCCAGCAGAGCTACGGGCTCTGCCCCTTCAGCAGGAATGCACCAGGTCAGCTGGGTACAACCAACCAGGGGGACCTCACTGCTCCTCCCAGGACTTAAAAGGGGCTTATAAAAAACACAGAGAACAACTTTTTACGTGGGGAGATGGTCATAAGACAAGAGAGAACAGTTTTAAACTAAAAGAGGGAAGATTTAGATTAGGTATGAGAAAGAAAATCCTTTACTCAGAGAGCAGTGAAGCACTGGCACAGGTTGCCCAGAGAAGCACAGGTTGGATGGAGCTCTGAGCAACCTGGTCTAGTGGAAGCTGTCCTTGCCCATGGCAGGGGTTGGAACGAGGTGAGGTTTAAGGTCCTTTCATGCCCAGATGTACTTTGAGGGCAGCCAGGCTTGACTGAAACAATCCAACACCCTCAGCTTACCAAGGCTGGGGAAAGCAAGAGGCCAGAACCAGTTTAAACAGGTACATTTGATATCTGCACCAGTTTGGGCAGCTTTAGCTTATTTATCTGAGTCTGTCTTTTCCAGGGAACTGCTCCACAATCTAGGACAGGCAGCTTCTCTTTCCCAAAGCTGCAAGACCTGGAGATGACTCCTTGTCAGCATTTGTGTTGCTTTTCCCTGGCTGCTCCACCACCATGAACACAACAGCTGTAATTTCTTATCACAGCCTCTTGCCCCAAACCTCACGTGGCCATACCCAGCTGTGGGGTGGTTTGGCTACAGCCAGCCTTTCATCCCACTCTATCTCCTGCCACATCTCATCCTGCCTCCCTGGGTCTGGGCTGACTTCGCCTGGCTAATGCCTCAGGGCTGCTGTTTTTGCTGCCTTCATTCCACGGGTTTCTCTAACCAGATGTCCAACTCCACTCCACTGGCTTTGTGCCATATCCTCATAATGTTGCCAGACTTGTTTTGAAACCAACGAAGCCATCCAAAAGCTCATCCAGTCTGAATCCAGACCACTCGCCTGCGAGCCTTATGCCAGCCTGGGCCACAACCACAGCTCTGCCACCAATGCCCACGTTTTTGGCTGGGTTTACAGGACTCAAAGTTGTGTATTTTCATTTACAAAGATGCTTCCTGACAGAAGAATTACTGCTAAGACCTTCCAAGGCACAGTCAGCAGGGGTCAATGTGTGGCAGTTATATTTTTCAGTCTCCTAGTAGAAGGAACTGAGGAGAGAGGACATTTCTAGGCAGAAAAGGTTTTACTGAGGGACTTTGGGGTGGGGTTAGTTTACTCTGTCTCCATTTTCTTAGAAGTTTTAGGAACAAGCACTGATTGATGAAATGCCATCAAGAGTGCTCGTCTAGAACAGAAAACCCCTTTCTAAAACAGCTTATGGAGCTTGGTTTCCCAACACAGACTCAAAGGACAAGCTCTGTAATGAGCACTGAACTCTCTTTGGTGTTCCCCTCCAAAACCAGTGTCTTCCTCTCTCCACAGGAAACAAAAGCCACGATAGCAAGAAAAATTTCTCTGCTTCATAGGACATTCTTCATCACAAGCATCAGCTTCAAAAGACCCTCCAGGTAACTGACACATGTGGGTATCACACGACCAGACACCTCAACACACAGCCCAAAACAAGAGAGTTTGATTCCCTAAGTGTTTGGAGCTGGGCACCAGCAGGGCTTGCAACCCCAGACATTACACTGAAGTGCTGCTGCACAGAACCAAGGAGAGTTTAACCCTGCAGGAACAGGTTCCAGCCACTTCCACTGCAGGGCATGGCAAGACAGCAGCGAGCGTCAGAGTGACACCTAATCAAGGTGTAAAATCAAGCCAGCAAATTAACCAGCAAGGCAGTTTTCAAGTGTTTAAGCATCGTGACGCCACATCCACGTTTATCTTGCTGTCTGGAGGGCTTCAACACTTACTTTCGGAGGATGATGACAGCTCTCCTCTCCTTGATGTCCTGTGGTCGAATGCAGTGTGTGATTTCGTCGGCCGCGTACCCGCTGACAACAGAAACAAAAAGCCACCGTCAGGGAGATGCCAGGCAGAAGGAGAAAAGTGGTTTCCAGCCTCAACAACTCAGTTTGGCCAGCACTTCCTAACTTCCACCAGGAATTCCTCCTGCAAACACCACCCCCCAGGCACACAGGAGCTAGATTTACAGGAAGGAACAAACATCAGGGAAGAATGAGGACAGTCAGGGGGTTTTGGGGGGTTTCGTGACTCAATTTTTCAGCACACCCTAGAGGAAACTGCTACCTGCCCCAGCACCGTGAAATAAAACATGTAGAAATGTAGAACTGTAGATTCAGACGATTAATTTATGAAGAAATTAGAAAGCAACAGGGGGAAGAATGAGCACATTCCTCCAAAGCGTCATCTCAAACATGCCTGCCTATGAGAAAAGCCATTTCTCACAGCTCAGATGTGCAGCACAATCAGACCCAAATATGTAACAGATCAAGGAGGTTTTTTAGTCACAGAGGGGTGCAGCTGTGGCAAGGGCTAAGCTTCTCACCCTCTTTCCCTGAGCACAGACACCTCATCACCCTCCCCATCATATGGCACATCCTCAGCCACCACAGGAACATCACCCTAACACAGTACTCATGGGGTAACCTACAAATTCAGACCTGCAAACCAAGCTGCACTCCCCTAAAACCCCCCTGTAACAGGGTGAAACAGCTCCCAGGACTGAGGAAAAGCCCAGGCTCGACCAGTAGCTGTTGCCAGCAGGAGTGTTTCACTGTGTGACGTGACTCCAGATACTCCGTTTTCAGCAGGCTGGACAAGGACAGCCCCAGCTTCCCACAACACACTGGAGCATTTCCTCATGGCTGCTTCTGTTCCCAGCTGGACTTGTGTGCCCAGCACAGGTGAAATCACTGTGGGTCCGTGGAGAGCGGCCACCACACCTGCTGAGACACACAAACCATGCTGGGAGCACATCCCTTCGCTCCAAGGGTGTGAGCCAGCAGATCCCAGCGGTGGGGCCTGCCCTCTACCTGCCGTTTGGAGAGTGTCAGCTCACTGAGAGCCTCCTGGAGTCCAGTGCGGGGAAAAGAGAAGCTAAACACCTTCAGAGCTTCCTGAAACGCCCAGCAAGGGCAGGATCACCTTGGCAGGCACTGTTCAAGCCTGCACACCCAGCCTGAAGCAGAAATCACCGGGCCCAGTGTCCCCACAAGGCTTTTCCGTGCCACTGCTGGCACGCCAGGGTCAGGGGCTGGCAGTTTATTCAGGACACCCTGAGCAGAGAACAGAGCTCACACACGCAAGTCTTCTCTGGGGACAGGACCAGGTTTCCTTGATCTGGTTAGATAACCCACCCACTCACCCAGAAACACCTCCTCACACACAGATTTACTGCTCTGTGAGGAGAGCTGTAAGTCTAAGGCTTGACCAGTTAAAGGAGGGGTGGTGTCCATCCCCACCGTGCTCCAGGCAGTGCAGAACACGACAGTGTTACGCCAAGGGGCTTATGATGATGCTTTGTTATGTTCTTGGAATCTCTGCATCAAGCTCCAGTGAATTCATGAATATCACCCACGTTAACACTCAACTCAGCATCCCCAGCAGCACCCTGAGCACCACCAGGGAAAGGTCTGCTTCCAGACCTGCTTCCAGACCCACACTCTCCATCACGAGATATCAACCTGGACACTCCTTTTCACTCCCTCCCCAGGCAAGAACACCCAGATCACTTCCAGAGTGGCACCAGGAAGTTTGTGGTCCCAGATGCACAAGGGCAGCATCAAACCACAGCCCCACCACTCCTGTCTGAGGCCCTAAGGGGGACACACCAGTCTGTCCCAGTGTCAAACTGGTGTGGGAAAACTGTTAGCACTGTATCACATATAGTGATGGTGGGCCTCTGCACAGGCAGAGAAATGAAAGAAAAGCTTTATTTGGTTGTGTCAGACTTGTGCTGCCTTGTGCCAGCATGAACTTCTCACCCACTGCCCAGCTTTGCACGCCCTGAGGATGGGTGAAGGGGCAGACCCTGAAGAAAAACACCCATAATGGTATCAAGGGTCTACCCACAGATTTCTTGCCCAGAGAAGAAACCCAAAGTACCTTGGAAAGGAAAATCATACCATGAGAACACTCGGGTGTGACATCTCTATCCCAGAGCGTTTTCCAGAAGAACACAGGGAAGTGCTGATGTTTTCCATACACTACCCCAAAACCAAACCCCCAACCCCAACCTAACCTGTCCAACCTCACACCCCCAACTCTTCCCTGAGTCTCTTTTTCCATCTGGAAGAGCCGCTGCCGAACCAGAATTGATTCACACGAGATAAAAGTGGATATTTTTGTGCAAACGTCACGAGAAAGGAAGCCTTGAAGTTCTACAGACTCTAACAAGAAAAGCTTGAACAAATCTCTGCCTCATCACCACTGGCACACGTGGAACTTCCTCTGCACCAACAGCCTGTTCTGAGGGATCAGGCTATTTTGGAGCAGACAGCTGCAGAGAGATTCCTCCAGCTGGGAAGGAAGGAGGTTCATCCTCCAGCGACTCCGACCTGCTCTGATTAAGCTTCCATCAGGCATGCCTCGAGACAACAGGAGGGACACACATCACAGCGCTCCCCTGCCATCACAAACAGCCAGGAGACGACCTGGAGCACTCTCCAGCTGCGGGAGGGAAGCCCATATGGCACAAGCTCCCGGAACTTGGGAAATGCTACCTGTGCCTTTCGCTCCTGCAGCCGCAGCTGCGCTCTTTCCAACGCTCAGACAACATACCTGGCAGTTCCAGTGCTGAGATTTGCTTCCCATGACAGCAGCTGCAGGGCAGGGATCCACCTGGAACCCCCCATCCCAGCTGGCTCTGCACACCCCCCCTGCTCCCTCCCTTTTTCCCAGTTCGAGAATTCTCAAAGCATGCGTTCCCACTATGAAATTCCTCCAGGTCCCCCACACTGCTTCTATCAATTCATGCTCACCAAATCGTTGTTAAAACAAGAAAAAAAAACACAAACATGGTGAGGTCAGCAGCCCCTCCCCAGGAAGCTCCACAGGACTGGGATCCAGCAGCACACACTGAGCTGATGCTTCCTCCTGCCCTGGCTGCCAGTGGGACAAACCTGCAGGAGCACCTGCTTCCCAGGGCTGAGGGAGAAGAGGGGACTGGAGGAGGTCATCTTCTAGATTTCATAACCTACAAGAGCAAATTTCCCCTGCAGATGTAAAAAGAGAGGAGAAAGGGCCTTGCTGGAGGAGGGAGGGGCTCATCAGCAGGTCATGGGGGGGCTCAGCCTTTCCCTTCTGGCAGAGGGGCACAGCCCAGCCACGTGAATCTTGTTCCACCTCACCCGTCATTTGAGGTCTGAACACTTTCCAAAGAGTCTGAGGCAGGTTCAGTGTTGGCAAACACCACAAACTGCTTCAGGGCAGGCAAACAAACTCAAGGGAGGGAAACAGGGAAAACCCCTCTGCAAAATCCCTACTGGGTCGGCAGCTTTAAAATCAGGAGCAGGAATGGGACAGGGCCAGCCTGAGAGCACTGTGGGGTCAAAGAGAGGGATCTGACAGCTTCCTTTAGATCCTCATGACTGCCACACAGCCCCCAAACACACACGGCTTCCCTGGAAAGGCTGCAGGCCAGGAGCAGCCACTGACCCAGCAGGATTTGAATCTCAGACATTACAGGCATGCCACCTCTATCTGTGCCCGTTCCCCATCTCCAGGGCAACTGCCTCCAGCAGCTGTTTACCCAGAGGAGAAAATGCCAAGTTTGGGGAGTTGACTTAGTCATGACCAAGGGCTGGATTTGGTGACACACCCCTGGGCACGGTCTGCAGCTCTCCTGCTCCTCCTGATCGCTGGGGTGAGATGGGAGACAGGGAGATCTGCTGTGAGGCAAGGGATTGATTCCAGCCAGGATCCTATCAACACAGAACTTTGGCACAATCTCTCTTAAGTGAGTGTAAAGTACATGCTAACTGCTGTACCAAATTTGAAATAATCCCTGTTTTAAAGTCTATTACTTGCTGGAAGGCAGAACATCTGACCGTGATCAAGCTGCAGTGGGTGGGTCAGAAAGCAGCCCTTGGATTTGGAGGGAAAAGGTATCTTAGATATCTTCACTTGGTTTGTAGGATTGCTTCAGCCACATTAACGAACTGATTACAGCACCTGAGTGACAGTGGCCAACAACCCAAACATCCTTGGGAGACACCTCACTCCAATTCCATGAGCCCTGAGCCAGCAGCCTCTTCCCAGCAGTTCTGAAGGAAGAGCAAGGGCCTGGAGTAAGAAAACATCATTCTCTGGCCCTGGAGCAGAAAAAGCATCTCTCCTTCCTCCCACCATCCTCCACTGCAGATCCTCCCCCAGAGTTTTTCAAGAGGCTTTGACTGCAAGACTTGAGGCTGACCCTGCATGAGCAGCTCTACCAGACTGCTTCCAAGCAGGATAAAACTTTCACTGTCCTTAAAAAAAGGCCTCTGGCTGCAAAAGGAAGGACAACTGTTTATCCAGGCCTAACGAGGAAAGACAGCAGAGGGGTTCACATCACCAGCAGGAAAATTAGGGTAGAAAGTTTCCCTCCTGGTATCGCAGAGAAGTCGGGGAGCAGAGCAGCTGCCTCACACCCGGCAGCCTCCATCCCTGGGGACAGAGCCTGCTGTGCAGTAAAAAGATACAGGGGCAGGATGGGTCCCCTTGGGTCCCATTTCACAAAATCACCCTGACCTTTGCCCCCCGAGCCCTGTCAAACCACCAGAGAATGAGAAAACATCCTCAGCGCCGCTCCCGACTCCCTCTGCAGCCTCCCTCATCCCCGGCTAATCCACACAAGTTACCTAACGCCGGGGTACGGCGAGGATTAGTTAATGTTTGTGCAGCTTTTCCGAGATAAAAGCTACGCGAGATCTCAGCATTTATTATTGATGCACCAGTCAAGGAGGCCGTGTGTTTGTGGGGGGAAAAAATTCCTTCCCGAACCCTGCGGCGATCAATTTACAAGCCAAAGCAAGGGATTGTGTTACGGCCTGGGAGCCCGGAAAACCGGCCTGGACCTTCACCAGTCCAAAAAAACCACCCCCCAAAACGAGGATACAGCTGGTAGCACTGCTGGCAGAGTCCCGGTGATCCCTGCTCCTGGCAGGGAGCACTCTGACCTTCAGGGACACAAGCAGTGGCAGTCCTGGTGCCAGGCTTCGAGCTGCCCTCCCCAGGAGCTGGACACCAGCAGGATCCCTTCTCTCCAGCCCTTCTTGTCCCTTTACCTGCCTGTCCCCTCACCTGTCTGCTCCCCCTCCCAGCCCATACCGGGAAGGAGCGGGATTAGGAAGCAGACGTTTCCCGGTGCCAATCCCAGCTTTACTGCCGACCAACTGCGTGACCTTGGGCAGGTCATTCCACCTTCCACGGCTCTTCCTCAACACACATAAAGTCCTTTCCTGTGCCTGTGACCCGCTGCACTTCCAAGTGACAATCACACGGGGCTCTGCACTCTGGGCTCCCTGTCGTCACTGGGCAGGGGAGGGTTCAGCATTCCCAGTTTACGGACTGGGAAGACGAGGCCATTCACACCTCCTCTCCACCATTAAGGTCAGGTCAGAGAGGCACCGGCCGAGCTAAGAATAGACCCAGGAGCCCTGTCCCTACCAGCTGCTCCGCTCTGACCACTCTTGGGCAAAGGATCCATTTTGTGCCTCAATGTGTTATTTTAACCATTTAGGGGAAACTCAGTGGTTAGCTCAGCTCCGCGAGCGGCCACGCTCCCACCAGCACTCGCCTCAAAGCCCGTGGAGAGGACACCCACACAAATCCCCACCCACCACGAGCGCAGGACCCCCACAAATCCCCGCTTCACCCCTTCCACCACAGCGAACCCCTGAGCTCCTGGAGGCGAGGGAGATGGAGCCCGAGGCGCCGTCGGGGCGCGCATCCGTGCGCCTCGTGATCCGTGTTACACAACCGGGCCCCGGCTCGTTAGCGGAGCCTCGGCAACGCGGGCGAGTTACCTGAGCACCGTGACGCTCCCCCTCTTCACGGGCAGGAAGAGAACGGGCTCCGAGACCCTGATGGGCTTGAACTGGAATTTACACCCGAAGCAGAGCGCCGAGTCGCTGAAAAAGGACACGGAGACGATGGGCCTCTCAAAGATATGGATGGGGTCCACGTGGGAGACAATGCAGCCCCCCGGCTGGTAGTCGTTGATGACGGCACTGTTCACAAAGCCCTCGGGGATCACCCGGTGCTCCACCAGCTTCCTGATCACCAGGTCGTGCACCCACTCGGGGATGGCGTCCACCTCCCCCCGCGGGTACAGGCGCTCCTGGCCGGGGCCTCGGCGCTGCAGCTGAGACCCGTAGGTGTAGCCTTCCCCGAAAAAATACTTGTTCCGCAGCGGCGCCCGATCCACCGTGTGCTCCTTGTAGAGCCCCTTCTCCGCCCGGGACACCACGTCCTCGATGCGCGCCTCGATCTTGGCGCACTCCTCGGCGCTGAAGAGGCGAAGCTGGCGGATGCCGCTCTTGACTTTCCGAGCTTCCTCCTCCTCCTTCTGCTCCTCGTAGTCGCTGGGCTCGGAGCCGGAGTCCTCCTGGTGCCGCCGCTTGCGGTCGTACGGAGGTTCGGGGGGCTCCCGCGGGAGGCCGCCGCCGCCGCCTTTGTGGCCGTCCCGGTAGGGCATCATGGACTTGAGCTTCTCCCGCAGGTCCGTGTAGCCGCTGCCGGCCATGGCGCGTCCGCAGCCCCCGCCTCTATCGATCCCGGCGCTGCAGGCGGCGGCGGGCGGCGGCGGGGGACGCGCAGCTGCTGCTCATGGCACCCGCCGCCCTGCCGGGAGAGAGAGCCCCGCAGCACGGGGAGGTGAGGACGGGAATCCCGGTACCGCGCCAGACCCTCCCCCGCCCCCCCTCCACGGG
>VXBN01012686.1:27482-48084 GCA_013397395.1 Sinosuthora webbiana | reverse complement strand
AAACTGAGGGATGGGGAAGCAGACCCTGAGATCGGTGGGGGAATCTGAGGCGCCGGGATGGGGAAACTGAGGCACGGGAATAGGAAACACAATGGTGATTGATGGGGAATCAGACACGGGGGGCAGCATCCCCCCTGCAGCAGCGAGCGCAACACAAAACCACGGACGCCGAGTCATGCCGGGCTCCCGGGCGTGTATAAAGCCCCAGAACAACAGTGGGTTGGTGACAGGGGGACAGCGGCCACTGGCCAAGCTGGGGACACCCCATGGTCACTGCACCCTCGGTCCCCGACGGCGGGGGTCCGGGGTGCCGAGGCCATGGCGGGCTCAGAGCAGGGTGATCTCGCTGGGCGGCAGCGTCAGCCTCTTCTCCCGGGCGCCCAGCAGCCTCTCCATGTGGGCAGCCACCACGCGGCACAGCTCCAGGCCCTGGAGAGGGACACACCGGTGGTCAGTGGCCGTGCCACCACTGTGATAGCCCCAGCAGGGCCCCCCTGCGATGTCCCCAAGTGTCCCCGACCTGCTCCAGCTGCAGCTGGGTGATGCCCTGAGCCAGGAGGTCCCCCAGTGTGATCTCCACGTAGGGATAGCTGGATCCGGCTGTCGGCCGCTGCGTCCGCGTGGACTGGATCTCACTCAGCGAGAACTTGGCGATGGGTTCCTGGGAGGGGGACAGGGGGGTGGCCAGTGTGCCCTGAGAACCCCTCCAAGGGGACCCCAGCTTGGACAGGGCTTGGAGCAAACTGGTCTAGTGGAAGGTGTCCCTGCCCCATGGCAAGGGGGTGGAACTGGATGAGCTTTAAGGTTTGTCCTAACCCAAGCCCTTCCATGATTCCATGTGTCCCCCACGGCCCCACACCTACGTGGGTCTCCTTGCTGAGGAAGTTGAGGCCGTTCTGGTTGACAGCCAGGATACAGGGCGAAACGATGGCATTGTTGCTGCAGCTCTGGATGTAGAAGAAGGACGAGCCAAACATGGGGTAGGCACTCAGGAGCCCTGCAGGGCACAGGGTGGGGTCTCAGTGCCCACTGCCACCCCAGGTGGCCTGCACCCAGGAGCAGCCAAGGGAAATGGGTGTCCCAAGTGGGGCCTGGAAGCAGCCTGTCCTGTCCTGCCAATCCATCCTGCCCCCAAGTGCAGCACCCCCGGCCCTGTGCAGGGACAAGGGCTGCCTGTCCTAGCAGCATCCCATCCCCATCATCATCACCCTCTAGGCAGCATCGCATCCCCAGCAGGACTGCATCTCCAGCAGCATTACATCCTCATTAGCACCATGTCCTCATTAGCATTGCATCCTCTGCCTGTGAATGTCACCTCCCCGTGCCCATCGCTGTCCCCTCACCCAGGAACTGTGCCCTGGCCTGGTGGGCGCTGAGTGCCTGGGCTTGCTGCACGTGCTGGGTCACCATCTGCAGCCAGGACTGGGGCTTCAGCAGGCGGAAGAGCTGCGGGGGGACGTAGTCCTGCATCTCCCGCCTGTGGGGAGCCCAAGGTCAGGGTCAGCGGGTCCCAAATCCCACGGGACACGGGTTCCCCTCCCTCCAGGTGCCCTGTCCCCTGCCGTACGCGGTGGGGAGGTGGTGGCGGTCCTTGGCTCGGTGCTGGAGGGCGGCCAGCTTGGCCACATGAGGGAAGTGCTGCTCTCCCGGCCTCGCCGGCGGCAGGACGGTGAACAGCCCCTTGAGGTAGTCAGGGAGCACCTGAGGGGGGGGACAGAGCACAGGGACACGGCTTGGGGACAGGGCACGCTCTGAGGGAGACAGGGAGCTGGCCCTGGGGGAGGCTGATGGGGTGGCCCGACCTGGTTGTAGTGGACGGTGACGTAGAGCTCGTTGTCGAACTTGAGGGGCTGGCTCCAGACCACGCGGCGGCACCAGAAGGTGTAGCTGGTGTCCCGGAGCTCCGTCTCAGCTGCCACATCCAGGACGTATTCCCGGCGGGTCAGTGGCCGCACGCTCTGCCCTGTGACACCCAGGAGTCAGGCCACCACACCACCTTGCACGGGTGTCCCATCGTGGCTTGTCCTGTCCCGTCTGTCCCATCCCTGCCAGCTCCCCACCTCTGTCGGTCACCACGAAGAGGATGTATTCCTCCAAAGCCTCTGGATTCTGCAGCCCCATCTCACAGCACAGCTCCTCGATCACATCCAGAGCCACCTGGGCACAGGGACAGGTGGCTGGGACACTGCCACACCCCCCTGTTGTGGCTCTGGGCCACCAGCTTGTCCTGCATTGAGGCTTATCCCAGTGATGATCCACTTTTCCCAGAGGATGAAGTCCCCATAGCAGGGACAGCCAAAGGGTGCAGCCCCCCCACATCTGCACCCTCTGGGTGCCCACAGCTGAGGTGTCACCATGATCTTGGGGTGCACTGAGCCTCCTGTCCCCTCTGGCTCACCGAGCACGTCTTGATCTTGAGGTGCCTCTCGATGCCGCCGGGCAGGAGGAAGAGCTGGCGCTTGGCGCTGCGTCCGGCCTGCACGGGAGGACACGTTGGGGTGCAGGGGGGCCCTTCACACAGCAAGAGCCCACAGGATACCCCAAATCCTGCAGCTGTCCCTAAGGAACCATCCCGTTGGGATCATCCTGCCTCTTGCCCATCCTGTCCTGTGGAACCACCATGCCCCCCCCACTCCATGGCCACAGAGCTCCATCCCCACTGGGGGCCCCTGAAGGCTCAGGGTACCCCCCAAGTGGTGAAGAGCAGACCCTAAGAAGGGCTGTGCTCTTTGGGAAGATCCCCAGAAAGGATCAGCTCAGTTCCAGGGTGGTGTCTGAGGGAGATCCCAAACCCACGGGAGGAACCTGACCCTTTGTGGGTACCCAGAACTTCCAGGGGGGATCCCAAGCTGACACCAGCCCTGTTCCACCCCACGGGCACCCACGAGCCCCTGGCCTCACCACCATGGCCTTGAGCTCCATGCTGCTGGGGAAGAGGCTGCGGCCACCGAACTGCAGGGTTTTCCTCAGGTTCTGCTCGCAGGCTTTGGCGATGCCTGGCAGGGACAGGGACTGGGATGAAGGATGGGGCTGAGCTGCCACGCTGGCTCTGTTGGAGCTCCTCCTGAGCTCTGTGACACCTGGGGTGTCCTTTCCCACCGCACACCCAGCACCCTGGGGTGTGCACGGCCCCTACCATGGAAAGGCAGCTCCGGGTGCCTGCTAGCATCCTGCAGGAAGGCCAGGAGGAAGGGCTGGAGCACCTCAGAGCACTTGTAGTAGGCAGCGAGGATGTAGAGCAGCCTCCAGCCCCTCTGGCAGCTGTCCCTGTGGGAACAGCCAGGGCTGATCCCCTAAGCAGGGTGCCCATGGTGGCACCCATCACCTTGGGGAGGAGCACAGCCCTCTGCAAGGATGAGGTCCCCCAGGGGTACAAGTGTCCCAGTGCCAGCCTCTGCTGTCCCACATGGGTGTAGGGACTCACGGCTTGGAGCTGGTGTTGTTGGTGATCTGCTTGATGATCTGGCAGTACACCTCATCCCGCAGGATCTCCTGCTCTGCACACAGCTGGGGGACAGGCACAGCTGCCACCTCTCTGTCACCCCCTGTCCAGGCCACCCACAGGACTCACCGCCCCAGTGATGGATTTACCTTGAGGATGGTGCAGACGGCCTCCAGCTCTGTCTGCCCCCGCAGGGGGTGGTCACCCATGAACTTCATCACGGCTGGGGACAACAAAGCCACACGGTGACACAGCTCAGCATGTCCCTTCCCCAGGGTGGGCACATCCTGGGCACATGGAGCAGTGGGACCAGAACTAAACTCCCCTAGGACACCCCTTCTGCCCACCCCCAGCCCCACCCTTCTGCAAGGACAGGGCTGGGGATGGCTGAGGGACAGAGGGACAGGACACTTGTGCCCCTGCCTACCTTGGAAAGCCTCAGCAGCCAGTTTGTTGAGGCCACCATCCACAAATTCAATGAGTGACTCCTGAATAGGAATCTGGAGCGGGGGGAGAGAAGGCCAGCTCTGGGACCCTGCTGGGACCTCTGAGGGACCTGCAGGTGACAGCAGGACAAGAGCACCCCAGGCCTCCACCTCCCCATACCTTGGTGAACGTCAGCATCTCCAGCACACTTGGCAACTTCATCCCACGGGAGTCCCTGGCAGAATGACAAGAGAGCAGGTGGGCACAGGTGTCCCCACTATGGCATGTCCCTGTCCCACCGCTGGGCACTCACATGGTCCCACGTCGTGCTGCACGGAAATGCCGCTGGGCAAAGGCCAGCATGGGACAGGCCCCGGTGACATCCCTGAGCTGCTCCACATCATCTCCCTCTGGACCCTCCACAAAGGTGGCACTGGCTGGGGATACCTGTGGAGCGGGGCAGTGGGCACTGGGGCACAGCCAGCACCAGGGGACACCCAGCACTGGGGGACAGCCAGCACTAGGGGACACCCAGCACCAGGGGACAGCCCCAGGCCAGGACCCACCTCAGTTTTCCTGTCCAGCTCCTGGGCAGCAGCAGTGGAGGCCACAGCCACGGCCACGGCCGCCGAAGCCGCCACCCTGCCCTGCTTGTCCCTGGGCTCCTCTTTCCTCTCCGCAGGCAAATGGACAAAGTCGGGCGCCGCGACGGGCTGGACGTACTCGGCAGGGAAGAGCCCTGACCTGCCATGGATGGCCCCAAACTTCCACCCTGTGCCAGACAGATGGGGGGGATGGCCCTGGGCTGGCAGCCATGGGGGCACCCCTAAAATTCTCTGCCTGCTCCCTCCTGCCTCTGCACCCCCAGCCCTTTTCAGGGATCTGGCCCTGAGGGACATGGGTGGGACCTGCAGGGGAGCATCTCCCTGCATCATGTCAGTGCCAAAGAGACCCCAAACCATCCTGCTGAGGGGTGACAGAGGCCGGACCCTGCTCCGTGCCCCAGACGCGGGAGGGGACACAGCTCAGGGCACACCAAGGACACACACAGGGATAGTGTGGTACCCACCAAAATCCTGGGTGCCTCTCTTCAGCTCCTCCAGGTACATCACCTTCTTGCGGACCACACAGCCATAGTAGTAGTCTGCAGGGACATCATGGGGACACCATGGGGACACGGGGTGTCACAGGATGCAAGGCCAGTGCACAGCTACCTCCAGGGCAGGGCAAGCCATCAGTCTGCTGCTCCTGTGTCCCCCATCAAAGGCACTTTGGCATGGGGGGCTATGGGGGCCCCTCACCTCTCTCAGGGTGCTCCAGTGACTGCAGGTGGATGATGTCCCCTTTGTGGAAGCTGAGCTGGCGCCCATCCTCTGGGCTGTAGTTCCTCACGGCCACCACATACTGGGAGTCCTAGGTACAGGGGGTCTGGCACAGCCCATGCACATAGGGACACCCCCACCCCACCCAGCACAGGGACTTCAAGCACCCACAGCCTCAGGACCATTCCCCCAAATCCAGCCACGATCCCATTCGCAGGGTGCCCTCCCCTGCCCACCCCAGCCCCCCAAACACAGGCACACGGGCAGGGTCTGACCCCCAGGACAAGCCCACCCTGGCCCCAGGGCACCCCCCACCTTCCTGAGCTCTGTGATGAAGTGATCGACCATGACCTTGACCTGGGGGGCTTTGGGGGAGAAGAGGATGAGCTTCTCGCTGCGCAGGTTGAACTCCAGCATGTTCCTGGATGGCGTGGTCACGAACAGCACGTCGGGGTAGCTGAGGCAGAGGGGAGGCTGAAGCACCCTGTGGCATCTGTGGCACCCACAGCACCCACCCCACCCTGGCCACCCCTACCTGTAGGCCCGCAGCACCCGCAGCTGCTCCCCGGAGACATTGGTGCCCTTCACCATCCGCAGCAGCTTGATGCCGGTGTGGGACACGGCCAGGATCTGCACACCCGTCCCCACGCTGCCCTGTGGGCCAGGACAGCACCTCAGCCAGGGCCACGGTGACACAGGGCCCCCCATGCTGACCTGCCCCTCAGCTGGACCCTCACCGTGGCAGGGAAGAGGCGGGAGAAATACACCTCGCAGCCATCCCGGGCCGCGGCAATGATCTCCCTCTTGACATTCTCGGTGGCCACGGGGCTGAAGGAGTCCAGCTTGTTTTCCGCTGTGGGGAGGGGGAAATACCTCCTGTGAGCACCCCCTGCCTGGAGAGGAGGTGGACAGAGTTCCCAGCGAAAGCAGGGGTGCTCATGCCCTTCCCATGCCTGGCAGGACTGTGTTACAGAGAGAGATGTATGTCCCTCAAGCAGCTGGATGAGACCTGACACAACTTGTGATGTTGTGGTGCACTAAATTACAGACAAAACTACCCAGGGTTAAGCAGAGCCAGTCCTGGAGATACCCAGGAGACGAGGACAGGCACAGGAGTGGCTGGGTGTGAGCCCCCAGGCAGGGAACAGCAGGACACAGAGTTACCAAAGAGGGATTTCAGGCGGAGCCGCTCCTCCTGGCTGATCCGGATGCAGGTGTCAGACAGCACATCGTTGAAGATCTGGGAAAGGGGGTGAGGACCAGTGGGGTTGTGTGGGGAGGAGCAAAAAGCCCTCCCAGCCCCAGCTTGCAACAGTCCCTGCTCCTCTACAGCAGCTCAGCAGGGGAAGGCAGGATGGCCACAGTGATTTACTTATCACCCCACTGGGGAATATTCCAGGGGACCCCAGGGGGCTGTGGGGCCAGCTCGGTGCCTCACCTGCCGGAAGATGAGGTCAAGCAGCAGCGGGTTGTTGATGCTGTCCTTGGGGTAGAAAACCTGCCCGGAGAGAGACCAGGGCTTGGTGTAAACCCCCTTATCCCGGCAGGACCTTGGCACTAACCTGTCCCCAAGTGTCCCCATAATCTGTACCTCCTTCCGGATGAATATTTTCCAGGGCACGTTGTGGTAGGTGTAGAAGTCCTCGCTGCAGCTGCGGTGCAGCTGGGTCTGGACCTGCTGCGCCTCGGACGGGAGCTCCCGTGAGACAAAGACTGCAGAGGGACAGAAAGCCTTGCAATCCTCGGGGGGAACCACAGGGGGAAACTGAGGCACAGGGAGCAGGTCTCTGGCTGAGCCGGACACAGCAGTTATCCCACCAGGAATCAGCCCTGCCACCGGGAGGGCAAAGTGCCTCACTCCACCGTGGCCCCCCAGTGCCACAGCTCTGCCCAGCAATACCTGGCGGCCGTGTGGCTGTGGGACGTCCTGTGGGTGCTCGCAGCTGGTACCTGGCACTTGGCACCGGCTTCACCGCAGCCACCACCTCCTTGGGCCCCTGCCAGGCACAGAGGGGCTGTGGTCAGTGCCGGTGGCAGCCCCAGCCTGGTCAGGGGGACACGGGGGCGGCCACATCCCTACCACAGCTGATGGCACCCGGGCTGCTGAGAGCTGCTCCTTCAGGATCTGCATGGCTTCCTCATGGGGGTCCAGCTTCTTCCCAAAGAGCTTGCTGCCGAGACAGCATCCCACATCACCTGGACCCCAGCAGCAGCTGCACCCCAGCATTCCCTGCACCTGACCCCACCTGCAGCCCCATCACTCGCTGCACCCCGGCATTCCCTACACCCCATCATTCCCTACACCCCATCATTCCCTACACCTCGGCATTCCCTACACCTCGGCATCAGGACCAGCACATGCACCCCCAGGCAGGGGAAGCCCAAGGCTCGGCTGGGGACCCAGGTGTGTACCTGTGGGGCTGGGAGCTGCGCGGGGCTGGCTGGCACTGCCGGATGATGTTGCGGATGTCGTGGGTGGGCCGCGGGAAGTGCTCTGAATTGAGCCGGGAATGCCGCACTGGCTCTCCGGGCCACCGCCGCCCCACGGCTGCTGCGGGGCCAAGGACACGGCTCAGGGGACTTGGCTCAGTGCCACGAGCCCCCGTGGCCACCCCATTGCACCGGGACCCCTTACCCGCTTTCTGTGAGTAGGGCCGGGGCTGGGGGACATGGGCTGGCGTCCCCTCTGCCGCTCTGCCCTGCAAGGGACACGATGCTATCAACACCTGGCACCTCCAGCTGCCCCCATCCCCAGGAGCTGCCCCAGAGAGGTGCCCTGAAGACCTCTCTGCTTCAGGGGGCTCGAACCCTCCCGGCCCCGTTGCACTGACCGAGGGTCCGGGTGGCTGGTTGACATCTGCCCGGTGCTGTGGGGACGGGTCTGGCTCTGTGCCTGTGACAGCAAAGAGGAGAGCTCAGTCAGAGCTGTAGGGCTTTGGGTGCAGGGGTGTTCCCCACACCAGGGGAACAGACAGGGAAACTGAGGCAGGGAACTGGGTGGGGGTGTGGGAGTGCTCGGGGTGCTCACCCCTTGGCTGCTCCCCAGCCACGGGAGGTTTGTTCTGGCTGGCATCAGTGCCACTGTTCCCTCCTCCCACGCCACCTCCTCCCTTCAGCCTCTGAGAGAGGATGGACGGCTTCTCCAGCTCCTGGGGGACAGGTGTCAGGGCACAGTGGCCAGGCCACCAGCTCCCCAAAATGCCTCGGGCGGGCAGGCAGACACCCCTCTCACCCCATTGCCGTAGGAGAGCACGGGGTCAAAGAGGCTGTCCAGGTACCGGTCCAGACCCTTCTGGCTGCGTGGCTCCCCAAATTCCCCGTCTGTGAGGGGACAAGTCATGAAGCACTGGCATGGCAGGGCTCTGTCACAGCTCTGGGGGACAGGAGTTGGGGGGAAAGATGCCCTACCATGGGAGTGATACGCCTCTAAGGAGGGCAGGGTGGGGGCTTTCACAGCTGGGGGAGGAGGCACTTCATCCAAATCAAATCCGTGTCCCAGCACCCTGCAGAGAGGGAGGATGGCACTCATCGAGCACCCACTGGGTGCCAGGTTTCCCCTCAGGAGCCCACCCACCCCTACCAGCACTCATCCAGCTTGGTGCCAGGGTTCCCCCCCACCAGCCCCACAGTGGGGCACCCATCCCTGCCCGGGTACCTACGGCTGGCTGTCCCTGCTGTGGCTCTGGGTCCCATCCCAGGCGAGCAGGAAGCAGGATTTCTGTCTGGGGAAGCCCCGCAGCAGCTCGAGGTCGGAGACAAGGTCCAGGACATAGTCGTGTCCAGCCAGCTCAGCCCACTGGGCACCTGCCTTCATAGCCACGGTCCAGCCACGCCAGCCCTCTGCCAGCCCTCTGCCAACAGCCAGACACTGGGGATGGGCACAGGCTCCACGGGGACACCCTGTCTGTGGGCTGGGCATTCAGGCTCCCAGATCCTGGGGACACCAAACACAGCCCCACGTGACACCGTGACCCGCTGGGTGGCTGGGTGCCAAGCCAGCACCTACCTGTACTTCAGGACATCCCCTGCCAGATCCTCGCCTGTGCTCCAGGAGTGGATGGGGCAGGAGAACTGGTCACCTGGGGAGGGACAGGCAGTGAGCAGGTCCCACCAGCCCCTCCTGCCAGTGAGGGTGGTCCCCCTGGGACCCACCCTGGCCAGCGCCGTGCCCAGCGCCGTGCTGCCCGCACCGTTGAAGCAGTGCAGGTCGAGGGCCATGCTGGCCTGCTGCCTGTTTGCTGTCCACTCCAGCAGCGAGGGGGGGAAGGTGCGGGCGGCCGCGGCGCCCAGCTGGGAGTGGGCCATGGCGTGCATCAGCTTGCGCTGGCACACCGGCTTGTAGCCAGCGAAGGCGTAGTCAGACACGAACCTGTGGGGAAGGGAGGAGGCTGAAGGAGGGATATGGGCAGGATTCATGCGTGCCAGGGTGGGACAGGGGACCACAGAGGGATTAAGGGCATCCCTGGTGGGATCTCGGCAGCATGCTGGGCACACGTGCCAGGCTGGCCCAAGGCATCTTGGAGGGATCTCAGGGCATCTCTAGTGGGACTTGGCCAGTATCCCTGGGCACATGTGCCAGGCTGGCCCTGGGGAACCAAGAGGGACATGGGCACATATGTCAGCTTGGCCAGAGGGATCCTGAAGGGACCTCAGAGCATTCCCAACAGGACCTGGCTGTGTGTGCCAGGCTGGCCCAGGCAATCACGGAGGAACCAGTTGGGGCCTAGGCAGCATCCTCAGCCACAGGTGCCAGGAGAGCCCTAAAAATCCCCAGCAGTGCCCCCAGGCATGAGCACCAGTCTATTCCTGAGGGTCCCAGCCATCTGTGGTGCCCAGCCCAGAGCCCAGAGCCCATCCCCAGCTCACTTGAGCAGGTACTTGTCGAAGGCGGCGGACGGGGGGAAGGCGCTGAGGCAGGTGGCCAGCAGCAGCCAGCCCCGCTCCTCGTTGTTGACGTTGGTGTTCCTCCAGACCTGGTTGGCAGCTTGTGCCAGGAGCTCGTCCCTCAGCCCAGGCACCGACAGCCCCTTCTGCACGATGTAGTTGCCGAAGAGGGTCTCCTGTGGGCCGCCCAGCCCCGGGTCCCCCATGAACCGCAGGATCTGCCACAGAGACAGCCAGGTCCTCCCTCTGACCCCGGGAACAGAGCGGGCAGGGCACCCTGGTGGGCCCTGTGCCATCCCACCTACCAGCTGGAAGAGGCTGAGAGCCTCGTGGCACAGCTCCTCATCCAGCCGGGTGAGGGGGGCTTTCAGTGGGGCTGTCAGCATCCCAAACGCCGGTTCCTGCGGTGACACCCGCACCCATGGCTACCTGGGGACAGCCTCAGGCCACAAGGGGCTGGCCCCATGGTGCTGGGCATGGTGTTGATGCTGGGTGGAGCCTGTGGGGCTGCCAAAGGGCTGGGGTGAAGGATGGGGCCGGCAGCCTCTTGGGAGTGGGGCAGGGAGGGTTGTGCCGGCAGCACTGGCACACATTTCCCAGAAAAGCTGTGGATGCCCCATCCTTGGAAACGTTCAAGGCCAGGTTGGACAGGGCTTGGAGCAACCTGGTCTAGTAGAACGTGTCCCTGCCCATGGCAGGGGGCGGAACAGGATGGTCTGTAAGTCCCTCCCATCCCAAACCATTCTGTGGGTCTATGCCAACACCTTGGCAAGGCTGAGAGCCTTATCCGGCCCCGGTGCTGCCATTCAGGATGTCGGGGACTGGGAAACACAGGGCAAAAATAGGGATGAGGAAGAGGAATGGGGCAAAGTGGCCGTGGGTGGGGCCGGGGTCCCGGGAGCAAAGCGACCTGGTCTCCCGCCCCAGCGTTCCGGATCCGCCCCGCGTCGGGCGTCCAGGAGGGCTCAGCGGGTCTCTCTCCGATAACCTCAGCGGGGTCCCCCCGGCCTCTGGAGACGACAGGAACCCACGGGGAGGGAGGGAGGTGGCAGCCAGCTCCCCACAGCGCCACAGCCACCCCGGATCCAGCCTCTCTTGCTACCCGTGGTGTCCCCAGGGTGGGAGCCCGGTGAGACAGCCACCGCGGGGACCCTGAACCTCACTGCTCCACCATGACCGGGGTGCCAGGGACTCCCCAAAAGCTGTCTGCCCGTCGGGAAAAGCTCCCCGCTGCCGGGCCGCGGCGCCCACCTTACCTGGAAGTGGCCCCGCACGTACTTGGCCATGGGGTAGTCGTTGATGTCGAGCGGGAGGGTGAGCTGGGGGTCGGGCTGCAGCGCCGGCGGCGGCACCAGCACCACGCAGCCGGCGTTCACCTCCCGAGCGGCTGCGGCACAGCGGGAAGCTACGGCACGGCCGTCGGGAGGGGAACAAGGGGCTGGGAGCGATGGCGGTGCGGGACTCGCTCACCTGCAGCGGCCTCCAGCAGCCCCATCAGCTCGGCCGGGATCTCCAGGTGGGTGACATCCACCACCTCCCTCCGCGTCAGCTCCTGCCGCCGCAGCACAGGGATGGACCACTTGCCGTGCTGGTCCCTGCCCCGGCACGCACCGCTGCCGCGGCCAGGAGCGCAGGGATGGGCAGGGATGAGGGCACAGCAACACGGGCTGCACACGCATCACACGTGTGCTCCCAACAGTCCCGGACATCTTTACCTGCTTCATCCTCTCCTTCTCTTCCTCGGCCCGCCGGCGAGCATCCTCCTTCCTCTGCAAGCAGAGCAGCCATGCTGAGTCCCATCGGAGGAGAGGGAGACCCTGAGGCATCCCAGCACCCTGGGTTGTCATTGACCCCTCCCCAGTATCAGCAGGGTTTTCACCCCGAAAAGGCACTGCCCACACCCAATGGGACACGGAGGAGGTGGCAGGGTGGTATGTGGAGGGGCTTGCGGTCTGGTGACACAACTGTGCCCTCTCCAGACCCACCACTGAACATGCAGCAGGGTGGCAGCAGGTCCCCCTGCACCCCCCGGGATGTGACAGTCCCCACCTCACCTTGAGGTACCTCCGGCGGTTCACGTAGATGTGCACCAGCGACCTGAACTTGATGAGCGTGCGCCGCATGCGCCGGTACCGCTGCCTGCAGGAGGGCACCCGTCACCCTCTGCCACCCACCAGGGCCCACCCGCCACCCCCAGGGACCCCCACCTGGCCAGGTATCCCCGTGCCCGGCTCTGCAGGAGGATGATCTTGCGGCGCAGGGAGCGGAAGCGGCGCTTGATGAAGAAGGTGCGAGCGTAGCGCTGGAGCGTGAGCGCGGCCAGGTGGTGGGCACGGGCTCGCTTGCTCTCCAGCGCCTGGTACAGCTGCTCCTTCAGGAAGAGCTGGGAGCAGGGGTGAGGCCATGAGCTCCCTGCCTTCCCCAGCGCATCACCAGAACCAATCTCCCTCCCGGGACAGTACCTTGGTGACACCGACGTAGTACATGCTGGGGTTAACGGGGCAGAGGCTCCTCAGCATCTCCACACAGTTGGGTCCATTGGGAATGACATTGGACCACATATCAACGAGGCAGCGGTACCTGGGTGAGCCCATGACACTGTCACCACACAGGACCCCGCTGGGACACCAGCACAGGCCCTCCCTGTGGTGACAAACACTGCACCTGGAGATGCAGCTTCTCCCAGAGCTGTGTGTTAACACGAAGGGTTCCAAACTCCCACTGGGGGTAACCCCGGCCCAAATGCTGCTCCCAAAACACCCACAAACTCCATGGTCTCCCCTCGCTGGGATGGCAGTGCCCAACCTGCAGCCCCCAGGCACCTGTCGATGAAGACGAGGAAGGGGATGCGGATGGGGAAGCCCTCCTTGCGGATGCGGATGGTCTCCAGGATCCCCGAGTACCGCAGCTGGGTCCTGACCACGTCAGCCTCGAAGAGCCCTGGCTCCTGGGGTGGGGATGGGGAGAAGCATCAGCAACTGCATGGGCAAACCTCCGTGTGCCCACGACACTCCCGGTGCCACGGGGCAGGCAGCACAGGCACCAGCACGGGCAGGGGAGCCCCGGCTCTCACCTTCTTGTTGTTGGGTTTGATGCAGCGCACAAAGAAGGGGTTGCACCTGTGACAGAGAGACCCTGTCAGCCACAGGGAACAGGGGACAAAACCACAAAACCAGCCCAGCCATCTCAGGCCCAGCTTCCAACAGCCCAGTGGATGGCCTGGCTGCCCACACTGACCTCTCCATCTTCTCCACCAGCTCCAGGAGCGACTGCTGGAACCGTGCGGCCACAGTGGGAGCCTTGTACCGCCGTGTCCTGGTGCTGCTCCTCCTGATGAGGCTCCTCTGCCGGGCTATCACCTGGGCGTGGCCGAAGAAGAGGTTGGCCACCACCTTGGGGAGACAGGAAAGGTTAGAGGGGAGGAGGATGGCTGGAAAGGTGCAGCTCTCCCACATCCTCTTCCCAGCCCAGCCATTCCTTTTTTGCCCAGCCCTGAGCAAGCTGCATCCCCCAGTTGTAGCTGGATTGCCTGGATAGGGATGGGGATGAGGATGTGGATAATACAGAGCACAGGAGCAGCCCATGTGCCTGTTTGTGCCAAATGCTTGAGGGGTCAAAGCCCAGAGGATCCCATGCGTGGAGCCAGAGGCATCCTCTCTTTCTGGTCCCCCTGGACTTCACCAGCCATGGGGACATGCTTGGGGACATGGAAAGGGATGTATGGAAGGGGGCTATTGATTCCCAGTGTCACTGCAGAGCCAGCTCCAGGCAGGGCCCTACCTTGGTCCTGCTGCTGATGAACAGGTCCAGCACATCCTGACGGACCTGGTCGTAGTTTTTATCCAAAAACTTGTGAACCTGGCAAATAGCAAAACCTCATGGTGAGGAGCCTGGCAGGATGACAGGGTGAGGCAAGGAGCTCCAGGACCCCAGCCAGACCCCCAGGGATGCATTTCTCTCCTTGGTGCAGGATCAACCTCCTCTTTAACCCGCCTTAACACCCCTGCTGGACATCCCAATGTCACACACCTGGTAGGTCACCTTCCCTGCATAGTGCTTGATGGTGAACTCGGGCAGTGGCATCTTCGGCTTTGTGTACAGCGGGTTTGTCCCGTGGTGGTAGTGACACTTCTGGAGGAACGTGTGGTCAGTGGCCTGGGAAGGGACACAGGAGTGACACACAGCTCGGGCATTCAGCAGCAGGTTGGAACTGGGTGATGTCCAAGGTCCTTTCCAACCCAAACCATTCTGTGATTCCATGATGTTTCTATGATTCTTTTGGCTTATCCAGTCTGGAGGAACCCGGGGGATTTCCCAGGTTGTCCAGGAGAGCCCAGGAGAGGAACAGTCCTGGGCCATGGTGGTTCTCCAGCCACAGTGACCTCCCAGTGCTGGCTGCACCTCATCCCCAGACAGCCCCTCACCTGTGGGAAGCAGCTCTGGTCATCCAGGATCCGGAGGATGCCATAGGGCTTTTGGGAGATGAGGTCAATGCAGGGCTGGTTGTCGCTGAAGGGGATCTCCTTCCACTCGATCTGCTCCCGGAGATACTCCTCCTGCAGGGTGGGCACAGGTCAGCCCTGTGCCCCCAGCCCCACAGCAGTGCCCAGCACCGGGGCAGAGCCCAGCACTGCCCACCAGCCCCACCTGCTCCTCCTGGAACACAATCCTGTTGAAGAAGAACTGCATATACTCGTTGGCGTAGTTGATGCACAGCTGCTCAAAGCTGTTGAAGCTGAGGTCCTGCAAGAAGGAAGATCCATGGAGCTTGGGAAGGATGGAGCTGGGATTGAGCCAGGATGGAGGTGGGATGAATCCTGCTCACCTCGAAGCCGTAGATGTCCAGGATGGCGATGGAGAGGGCCTCCTGCCGCGGGTACACCAGCTTGTTGATGCGGTCCGTGAGCCAGCCGAAGAGCAGGGAGTAGAGGGTCTTGGCAATGGCATCCCTGGGGAGGGGAGAGATGAGCAGAGTGCTGGAGCTCTGGAATGGCACCAGTGTACTCCACTGCCACAGCAAGCACCCACCACAGCATTATTTTTAATCACCAGAGTCTAATCCACACTGGGAGATCAAATCATCCTCTTTCCCAGCTGGCATTTCACTTCCCACGCNCCAGCACTGCCCACCAGCCCCACCTGCTCCTCCTGGAACACAATCCTGTTGAAGAAGAACTGCATATACTCGTTGGCGTAGTTGATGCACAGCTGCTCAAAGCTGTTGAAGCTGAGGTCCTGCAAGAAGGAAGATCCATGGAGCTTGGGAAGGATGGAGCTGGGATTGAGCCAGGATGGAGGTGGGATGAATCCTGCTCACCTCGAAGCCGTAGATGTCCAGGATGGCGATGGAGAGGGCCTCCTGCCGCGGGTACACCAGCTTGTTGATGCGGTCCGTGAGCCAGCCGAAGAGCAGGGAGTAGAGGGTCTTGGCAATGGCATCCCTGGGGAGGGGAGAGATGAGCAGAGTGCTGGAGCTCTGGAATGGCACCAGTGTACTCCACTGCCACAGCCAGCACCCACCACAGCATCAGTTTTAATCACCACAGAGTCTAATCCCCTTTTCCAGCTGGCATTTCACTCCCCACGGCATCCCTGGGGGTCAGACCCCCCCACACCCTCCTGCAGTGCAGCCCCCCTCCCCTCTACCTGGCATCCACGGCGCTTTCAACAGTCAGAGGGGTAAAAATCTTCTCCCGCTGCGTTTCCTGGTTGGGAAATGGCATGATGGGCTTTCAACAACATTAGCCGTGGTCCCCAGGGGCCAGAGACCCCCTGCCAGCCTGTGCCCCGCTGCACTCACCGTCACCTTGAAGGTGATGGCTTTCTGCAGGCCCTCAGGGGACACCTGCAGCAGCTCAGCCACCGTCCGGATCTCCGTGGCACTCACCACCGTGGCCACCTCCTGGCAGTCGGTCTGCAGGACACAGCCGTGCCGTGGGATGTGGTGATCCCCCCTTGGCCACATCCCAAATGGCGCCCAAGGAGCACAGCTTGGCTCCCCAGGGTGGGGGTACCTCGTATTTCTCAAAGTAGACGTTGCCCAGGTGGAGGACGGAGGAGAGGATGCGGAAGATGCTGTTCTGCTCGTCCACGCTGAAGTTCAGCACCTCCATGGTGTTGAGCAGCCGGCGGAAATCCTCGGCGTCGTCCTTGCCAGGAATCTCGCAGTTCCCACCCTGGCACAACCCCCTCAGCCCATCAGAGGGGCCCAACGGGGTCAGCACCCAGCATGGGGCAGGGGGGTCACCCTGCCCTGAGCATCCTCCTCATCCACTCATTGAGGACTCAGGAACCCACCAGCACCCCGAGGTTGGGCAGCCCCCCAAAAATCAGGCCGTGGGGGGGTCTGGGGAGGGGACACAGTACCTGGTTCAGGTAGTAGTAGGTCTCAGCCCCCTGCAGGCAGTAGCGCTGCCGCTGCTGGGACGGCAGCCCTGCCAGCATCTCGTAGAAGATGTGGTAGTTGCGCTCGGTCTTGGCCTGGAGAGCAGAGGGCAGAGCTGGGGAGGGGGTGGCCGAGGGGGCAGAGTGGGGGGCAGAGCCCAGGACCCCCTCACCACACACCTGGAAGACCACACGGGACTTCTCCAGCAGGTACTGCGAGGTTATGGCACCGCAGATCAAGCCGCTGCAGGGGTGAGAGTGGGCACCCGGCTGGCAACCTCAGTGTGGGCAGGGGCAGGGCCCCCAGTGCACCCACCCATGCCCCAGTGCCCCCCAACAGAATGGGGGGTCAGTGCTGCTCCCCAGATGCCCCCCACCAGGGATGGGTGGGCAGGGAGAGGTGCCTGCACCTGGCTCGAGCGCTGCACCCCAGGGTGATATTGGGAAACCCCCTGTCGGGATCAGTGGGGCCAAGAGAGGATGGGATATGAGGACAGGGATGGGGACTGGGAATGGTCAAGGTGCCAGCCAGGTCACAGCATCCCTACCCCAGGGACAGCCACCTGTCTTCAGGTGCCATCACCTTTCCAAGGCCAGGTTTGTCCCAAAAATTTCCCCATGTGTCCTCCCAGAGCCAAGGGACAGGGGGCTGGGTTGGGCTGGACACCGCTGGGGCGGCAGGGGACACAGGGTGGGAGCAGCCACACACAGGTGTTACTCAGCATTACTTACTCCTCCAGAAAGATTTCCACAAATTTCCCAAACCTGCTGGAATTGTCATTCCTCACGGTTTTGGCGTTGCCGAAGGATTCCAGCAAAGGGGTCGCCTCCAGGATCTGTTGTGGTGATGGAGAGAGCTGGGGGGGTCAGCCTGGGCACCCAACACACCATGGGACATCTCCAAGGCTAGAGCACCCCCTCTGTCACCCTGCCACCCTCCCTGCTGCCCCATGCTCCATGCAGACACCCGTGGGTGCCCAAATTTAAGGTGTGCACCACAACCAGGTCAAATGAGGATGTGAGAGAGCACAAAGACTCCATCCGCGTGCATGCACTGGTTTCCTGCTGTCCCTCCCGCCTTTCCCCTGCAGCTGGAGTGTCATGGCCAAGATGCCACCACGATTCCCTGTCCCCCTGAACCATCCCAGCCCACGTGTCCCCTCAGTACCTCTATCTGCCGTGGTCCAGGTGGAAGCATTGGGACAAGGAGAAAGCAGCAGAGCCATGAGGAGGGATGGAAGAGAGTGCTGGGAGGTGAGAGAAGAGGATGGGGACATGGGCACTCGGAGATGTCCCCAGGGCAGCACCCTACCTGTGGGGCAGTGCTGCGTTTCTGGCTGACGGCTGCCAGGTAGCTCAGGATCAGCTTGGTGGCTTCGGTCTTCCCTGAGCCGCTCTCCCCACTGAAACACAGGGTGGGGGCATGGCTGGGGCTGTCACCAGTCAAGCAAGGGGTGCCCACCCCAAACCAGCACCCCCATCCCCAGGGCCAAGCCAGGCTGGTGGCAGCCACCCGGCAATTAGGGGGGTGTTGATTAGGGGACACCCCAGGGGGAGATGTATGGGTACAGCCATGTCCCACCTGATGACGATACACTGGTTGTGTTTGGCATCCATCACTTTGGAGTAGGCGACGTTTGCGATGGCAAAGAGGTGCCTGGGGTGGGGACAAGCGGGGGGGGTGCAGTGCCACGCTGGCACAGGGACCCCCAAAGTGCCACCAGCACCCCCAGGCACAGACACAGCCTCTCCAGCACTCAGTGACCGAGGGTTCTCCAGGGACCCAAGGGTGGGGGATGGAGGGTGGGAGTGACCCCATCCCCACAGTGCATTTGGGGACAGCCTGGTACTCACGGCGGGTTTTCACCCAGGGCTCTGCCTTCGTACTGCAGCACCTGCTCCTTCCCGTAGATGTTGTAGAGCCGGTACGGGTTCACCGACACCAGGATGCTGCCGATGTAGGTCTGCCAGAGAGAGACAGAGGTGTGGGGCTGTGAGCCCTCAGAGGGTGATGACTCCCCAAAGACCCCACACCTACAGCCTTTGGGGGATGCTGTGCCCCCCTGAGCTTACGTAGATGAGCTGGCGCTCGAACCGCGTCCGGATGTTGCTCAGCACTGCAGCCTCCTGCAGGTCCCTGGCATGGAGCAGAGGCTGAATTAGGGGGTGACAGAGGGACAGGGGAGCATCTGCTGTCCCCAATGTCCTCAGCCTCTCCAGGCCCAGCAGGCTGAAGCAGAGCCCGAGTTGAGATGAGATGGGGTGGGATAGCAGGGTGGGGGTGGCGGCCTCATTGTCCCCCACAGCACTGAGTCATGGTGCAGGGGACAGGGACACTCACTCCAGCTGGGTCATGTCCTCCAGCCCGTCCTCCTCCTGTGGCTCCTGGTACCGCATGATGGGCAGGCTGCACAGTGACTGCATCTGCATGGAGCAACCATCCCATCAGGGCAGGGGTGTGCCAACACCTCAGATGTCCCACCCAGTCACCACCACCCTCCCAAAACACCATATGTGACCCCAAACCAGGGCACACGCAGTCAGCAATGGCAGGAACCCCAAGAAAACACCCCACAGCCCCAAAACCAGCCCCCCAGCAAGAGCATTGTGTGTCAGGTGAGAGCAGCACTGCTGGCACACAGAAACATGAGGTCACCAAGGCCACCTTGGGGCTGGTTCCAGGAAAACCTGGTCCTGAGAATCCCAGTCCTGCTCACCGTGGGCATCACCCTCAGTGGGGGTGATGGAAGGGGGCTGAGGCTGTTCCCCCCGGCCACGTGCAGGGGTGACGCAGGACAGGTGTCACCCGGGAGGCTGCGCTGGCGCCCCGCCAGGCGGTGGGCAGGAAAGCGGACACCCCCCCGGGTCACCGTGCCACCTGCGCCCGTCCCCGCCGGATCGGGTCTCTGCATTTCCATACGCCAGAATCAAGTGTCCCCCGAGGGGCCGCTCGTGGGGGGACACACAACAGCTGATGATCCCCTCTTCCAGCCTGCTCCCCCACGGGAGGACCCCCGCCAGCGCCCAGACCACCCACAGCCATTTACCGCCCACCCTGCAAACCCCTCTGCACCGACGCCTTCGTGCCCGGGAGAGCCACCAGGCACCTCAACTCGCCACCCTGTCGCGGGTCCCGCCAGCTGCCAGCTCGCCCCGGGCTCCATCCCCCCGAGGGGGCTCCCCGCGGGGGTTACCTTGCTGCGCCAGGGCTGCTTGGTGCCCAGGTACCCGTCTGCCCAGGGGTGCCTGTCCCGCCAGCCGCCCGCCGGCGGCCGCTGGCACAGGTATCGGGCGATGTCGGCTCCCCACTGGCCCGCCCACCGCCGGCCGCGCTGGGTGGGCTGCTGGGGCCGGCCCTGCTCGCTTGTCCAGGCGTCGGGCATCTCCCGCACCCGCACGACGTGCTGCGTGGACCAGTGCTGCTTGTACATGCGGGACGCGCGCCGGAAGGAGCCCAACCTCTGCACCTGCGGCGTCACCACCGCGTAGCGCCCCGCGCCCTCCTCCCCGGCCGCCCCGTCAGCCTCGATGGGCTCCGCCGGCCCCGGGGGACGAGCGCCGTGGCGGGGCACGGCCGGAGAGCCGGGGGCTCGGCCGTGGGGTGGTGGGAAAGCGGCGCGACGGGGCGGTGAGGGGCTCCGGTTGCCACGTGGGTTGGAAGGGAGGACGGGGCGCCCGGCGTCGGCCCAGCCCCGGCGCCCCGAGGGTGGGCTCGGAGACCTGCGGGTGCTGCCGTCCCGCCGGGATGGGCGCCGGGGCAAGGAAGGCGAGCGAGTGGAGGGATGGCGGGTGGGTGGTGAGGATGAGGGGGCTTTGGTGGGGGCTATGCTCTTTACGAGCAGCGAAGCCAGGGACTGCGCCACGGAGCGCCCCTTGGAGAGGCTGCGGCCCCCCGCTTCAGCAGACGGCCTCGGTGGTGGGGAGTGCGGGGCCATCCCGGCAAGGGGCTGCCCGATGCGCTGGATGAAACTTTTGGGCGTGCTGGGAGCGGGGCTGGGCGGAGGGGGCACCCCGGCGGGACCCCGCGGGGCACGCTGCCAGGGGGGCAGCTCCTCATCCCAGGAGGGGCCGGGGGGGACGAGGCGGCGGCTGCCGGGGCGGGACGATGGTGCCAGGAAGGGGCTCCTCTGCAGCGGCCTCCCCG
>VXBN01012685.1:0-22578 GCA_013397395.1 Sinosuthora webbiana | reverse complement strand
CCACATTTTTCTTACATGCTGTTATGGGGAGATGGCACTTAGCTCTCCTAAAAGTCAAACATGGCTCTGCAGAATAGAACAATGTTAACAATTAAAAGCAGTGATTATGAAGAAGAGTTTAAGGATATTTCAAAACATGGACTCTCTGTGGTACGTATTTTTATCGTAGTTTAATGTCGCAAGTAATAAAAGAATCATACTAAGGTAATACACGTAATCTGAAACCCACTGCAAGCAGTTCTATTTTAACTCAGCAATTCACACTGCACTGAGGATGAATTCAGGAAAATAATTATCCAAGGAGAAAGACGGATTTAATTGTTATTGCTGTTATGTTGCTAAAATAAAACAGCTGTGATCACACACTCAGACAAAGCCATTGTTGAACAAATATTTTTATTAAACATCTCTGCAGTGGAGATGAGTCCAGCTCCCCAAGAGCAGAGCAGGCTGCTTCCCGGACCACCCATTGCTCCCGAGGTGAAACATCCCATCCGGCTGTTGGGGCTGGGGGAACGGGATCAGACATGCACAGCACGGCAGGCATGGAGCAGCTCCTGTTGGCTCACAGACACATCAGACTGCAACGCCTGGAGCTTCACATGCCAGGAAACAGGTCACAGTCTTTTATCAAATCGTGCCTGTGACCACCAGTGATGACATCCATGGGGCTTCTTGGAGGGCACGTCCCCAAACTGACAAGGACCCCTCAGCCCAGGGCACAGAAGACTCCAACACTGAGGTCAGCTGGTCACAAGAGGCAGAGGGGGAAAGCAGGCACAGAGGGAGGTCAGAGGTACATCAGGAGCAGTCAGGAAAATAAATTGGCCACGGGCATACAGTAAATAAACTCTGTCTGAGCTGGGAATGAAATCCAGAAGTCCTGATTCTTTGTCTCTGCTCTGTTGCCCCAGTCCTAATCAGATCCTCCCTCAAAATGACTTTCTAACATAGACAGTTCAGGAGACTGAAACATTTGTCCTATCTACAAACCAAGTGTAGCAAAAGATATATAAAAGTTTCCTTCAAACAGTCACTCCGCCATTTCTGTTAGGGCCTCAAAGACTTTGTTAATAAATACTACTCCTTTCCTCCACATTGGCTGTCAGAATTTCTGAGCTTGCAGAATTTATCATTCATCTACTTATGAACTGGTGTCAGGATATTTTCAAGAATTATTTGAATTTAAAATCTAGGTAATCTTCTACAGTTCTGACATCCACCAGTCTGTTTCCTAGGGTTACTGATGGTTTGTTGGGCTTATCAGATGAGTTGTAAAACCAAAACATTTTCATGCATAACATTTATAAATATCCAATACTGAATGACATTTATATCACTTTTCTANTCGGCCCCTCCCACCCAGAATCTTTCAGGTTTCTGGACAGGGACACAGAACGATTGGCACACCCACCACCAGGGAAAAAACCAAAAGGGTTAGTAGGGCAGGGGGTCATTTAGACCGAACCATTGTTAAATGCACCGCAACAAATAAATACTGCTTTTTCCCTCCACATCGGCCGTCAGAATTTCTGAGCTTGCAGAATTTATCATTCATCTACTTATGAACTGGTGTCAGGATATTTTCAAGAATTATTTGAATTTAAAATCTAGGTAATCTTCTACAGTTCTGACATCCACCAGTCTGTTTCCTAGGGTTACTGATGGTTTGTTGGGCTTATCAGATGAGTTGTAAAACCAAAACATTTTCATGCATAACATTTATAAATATCCAATACTGAATGACATTTATATCACTTTTCTATTTCAGTAAAATAATAATATCTCGGAATAAAATCTCAGACGGAAAATAGATTAGGATAGTATGAAGGTTCATATGAATGAAATTTTCTACATAAAAAAGCAACACAATCTAAGAGAGTACATAACAAGACTGAAATTTGTGCAACTGTTTCTAGTCTTTAATTGTAAATATGCACTGTTTACCAAGGAATGCACAGAGTGGTTTTTTCAAACAGATTATTCGCAAACCAATTAAGCAGGGGGTCTTATCTAAGAATTCAAAGCACCAAGCAAAAAAAAAAAAAAAGAAAAAGCAGATTTAGGATGGGCATGGGATTACTGAAGTCAAGCCACTGCAAAATGTATTGATCAGTTTGCCTAATAAGCCATCAGGCACTGAATATGAGTGCTAAGTTTTAATTTAAGGTTTTAGCAGCCACTCAGAACTTGGAGCCCATGGGTCAGGTCTTCAGTGGTGCAGATCAGAGCAGTTTTCCTGTAACCCACAATTACACAAGTGTAACTGGTGTAAATATTTCACAGTCACAGAATATTCAGAGCTGGAAGGGATCGCACAGGGATGACAGGATCAAAGAATTATGGAACGATTTATGTTGGAAGGGGCCTTTAAAGCTCACCTGGTTCCACCCCCTGCCATGGGCAGGGACACCTCCCACTGTCCCAGGCTGCTCCAAGCCCCAGTGTCCAGCCTGGCCTTGGACACTGCCAGGGATCCAGGGGCAGCCACAGCTTCTCTGGACACCCTGTGCCAGGGTCTCACCAACCTGTGTTGTCAAGAACTTCTTCCCAATATCTCATCTAAACCTACACTCTGTCAGTAGGAATCCATCCCCCATGTCACAGGATCACAGAATATTCTGAGTTGGAAGGCACCCACAAGGATCAGCAGGTCCAGCTCTGAAGTGAATGGCCCATACAGGGTCCAAACCCACAGCCCTCGTGTTATTAACACCACGCTCCAACCAGCTGNCCACCCCCTGCCATGGGCAGGGACACCTTCCACTGTCCCAGTGTCCAGCCTGGCCTTGGGCACTGCCAGGGATCCAGGGGCAGCCACAGCTTCTCTGGACACCCTGTGCCAGGGTCTCACCAACCTGTGTTGTCAAGAACTTCTTCCCAATATCTCATCTAAACCTACACTCTGTCAGTAGGAATCCATCCCCCATGTCACAGGATCACAGAATATTCTGAGTTGGAAGGCACCCACAAGGATCAGCAGGTCCAGCTCTGAAGTGAATGGCCCATACAGGGTCCAAACCTACAGCCCTCGTGTTATTAACACCACGCTGCAACCAGCTGAGCTGATGTCCTGCCACTACATGCTTTTCTTTGGAAACAATCCCTCTCCATCCTTCTCCGTGTGATCATCCAGCCCAGCTCCTGACCCCAGCAATCCCAGCCTGGGCATCCCTGGAGCAGTATCCAAACACTCCTGGAGCTCCGGCAGGCTCAGGGCCGTGCCCATTCCCTGGGGAGCCTGGCTGTGGGGGCCCGGGGCCCTGCCAGCACGGTTATTGTGCCTCAGCCGTGGAGGGGCTCAGGAGAAACGCCCCTCTAGGTGAGGGGGAGGGAAACCTTCCTCCCAGGGGCCTTCGCAGCCACGTGCTAATATCTCTCGAGGTTCATTGTTCTATCGGTTTGCTTAAGTCTATGTCACCGTGTTCAGCCTCCGTTCACCATATACGGACCCCACCCAGAATGTTCTCCCTTCCCCTGAACCCCCCTGGCTCTGTCTTGCCGCAGTGTTCCACCCGTTACCCTGTTGGCTCTCCCCGGTTCCTATTTTCCCCTCTGCACCACTTTTCCCCATCGGACCTTCACCCTCAGATCCGCCCTTTTGGTCTCGTTTATAATCGTGTGCCCTGAGCCCCATCTTCTTTCTCTTCCCTGATTCTGTTCGGAGCTGTTCTCGTCCCTGAACTTCTGTTCTGTGTCCCTGGACCCCTTCGCTGTTCCTGCCCGTGTCCCTCAATAAACAGCCTTGGGACAGCCCAAGGACAGCCCGTCCCTTCGCCGCTCGGCAGTGCCATTCCAGACGCGCCCTCACAGTCCGGCGCCCCCGGGCTCAGAGACGTGAGTCGCTCTGTAGGAGCCTGTGGCCGCCCGCCCGCCCGCTGTAACACCCGGGCAGTGCCGGCACCCTCTGGGGAAGAGCCTTTCCCCGATTTCCAGCCCGATCCCGGCGGCGCTCGGGACGCCCGGCCCGCGCTCCCCTGGGCCGGCGCTGCCCCCTCGTGGCACGGCCCGAGCTCGGCCTGCAGGGCCCGGCCACGGAGCGCAGCCCGCAGCACAGCCAGCGGCACGGCTTTGCCTCCGGGCTGAGAGGAACTGACAGCAAAAGCCCCGCAGACCTTTATCAGTGTTTATGCGACGTCTCTGGAGGACCTTTAAAATGATCGCAGCACTCTCAAGGCGGGTCGCTCCAAACTGGAACAGAATGTAAACCTGTTGAACAAACTCAGGTATGAGAACAGCAAAATCGTGTCCTGGGAAAAGTAGTTACTGATTAAATAGGTCTGGAAATACATGCAAGGCCAGGAGCAGTGTTGTTCTGTATTGACTGCTGCCGTTCACCAAGCTATCAATGCTGATCTAGTTAATTTCCAGTCTGTTTGTGTGGGCTACACTTACTGGCTCTTTCAGCATCCTGTTATCTAGAGCAGAGCAAGAGGCTGAAACCCAATTTGCTTTCCTCAGAACACTTAATTTTAAAAAGATGCACTTGGGATTCCTCTGTGGAACAAATACATATACACCTAAACTTTTTTGTCCTTTCCTATGGGAGTATGATCACATAAATTACAACAGAGAAGCCGTTCAAGGATGCCAGCTGTTTTCTATTTTCATTATTCAACAATGACAAACAGCTGTTTTAGCATGAACATTTTACATGTGAATATATTTTTTTTTTCAGAATGTGACGATAAAAACATTCACTGTAGCAGTTACTTTAATGATGCAAAATACTTGTTAATACCACTAACACATATATTGCTGTTTCAAATACTTGCCAGGTAATTAATTGTGTTGTGTGGTTACTATCATGGTTCTGTGGAATTCACTGAGAAGCCTAAATTCATTTGAACAAATATGATCTGGGAAGCAATTTTCAAATAGAGTAGGCAGAGACTTCTTGAACAGCCTGAAGTTTAATGGAAGAGTAAACAGGGGCTCCAATCAATAACGTCACTGCTCACTGTCACTTGGCAAATATTCCCCATGCAGCCAAAACACAAAAGTCAGTGAGAGGGATTTTCTACAACCCTTTTCTGAAACAGAATTAAACAGGACTTTAGAACTGGGCCCAGTTCAGGTCAGATCTAAGAGTACAGTGCCTAAAGGAGACACAGAGATTTGCAAGCTCCAATGTACAGCTTATAGAAATGTCAGTCATATGGAATAAAAATTGCCTCAAGTGAAAACTTCAGGGGGTTATAAAATTTACACAGGCAAAGGTGGCCTTCTAAATATCCAGAACCAAAGCAAATATGTTACATGTGAGAATATTTTCACGTGGCCTGTTCAGAGAGCCGGCTGCCAAGGAGGAATAATCTGTAGTCAATGTTTCCCTATACAGAGATTACACACACGAAAAATCCATAATACTGAGAAGAACAGAGCCTTTTGACACTGGCCACAGCTAATCTGGGAGCTACAGATCATATCAGATATGCACACAGTATTTATTTCTTCACTATAATTTCAGACACTTTGCTCAGTTCCACTGCTGGAAATGGTAAACTGACAGTAGTGCCAATAATTAGTGCCTTGATTAGAATGAGGCTTCAAACAGGTAGTTCCATTCGTGCTGTTGATTTTAGCAAAACTAGGCTGAATTCTCTTTAAATGTGGAAAACTACCTGAGAATCAACCAACTAATGTGTCAGCCATAAAGGAGCAGCTTACACAAGCAATTAGAAAAGCAAGGCTTTTCTCAGGATATGGAGCTCTGGGGTGTATAGGAAACACAGTAAGGAATTCATGGAAGGAAGGTCCTGCTAACTACATCGAAGAGGGGTCAGGTAGTCTCAAGGCACTAACAGTTCCCAAACAGAACTGTTATTTAATGTATCACTTAAGGTTGTGGACATGCCCATTAATCCATAGGAACAGATTTGCTGCATTTTCCCAAGTGTCACCAGCCACAATCTGAAGAGCAACTGTGAGACTACAAAGAAACAAGGAAAATCTCCTTTCATTAGCTACTGTGCTCCCTCACCAAGAGAACACTAAACTAGTTGAATTAATAAAATGTACCCCATCTAGTAAGAACATCCTGTAATATGTTGCATGCAAGCTGGTTTTAGCTCATTTTGCAAGTAGGATTAATTTTCAGAAATTTCAGACTTTCCTGTTAATACCAGATAATAGTGCAGTTTGGTAGACTAATCAGATTACAGGGAATGTCAGCATGGTTTGATTTTAAATGATGTGAAGCATGTTACTGGAACAATCACTCTCTCATTTTATGAAAGGATGACCTGGAGGAATGACAGACAGGGTTCACCACATCTCAACAGCTGCAGACCTCTCCTTCAGTATCCTTTTAAAAACATACTTTGTTGACTCTGCTTTATCTCTGACTGACATTTTCTGACAGCAAGTTATGAATTTTAATAAGACACGGACTTTGTGACAACAATGGATTGTATAAACAAACACTGTGTAAGAAAATGGTATACAAATTTACCTTTTACACGTACGCCACTGATTTACCACCTGCTACAACCAAACATCTGATGAGTGTTTTCAGTTAAAACCCCCACTATTCTATCCAGCCCTTCCCATTAATTTGACTCATGAGCTTCCCTTTTGCATCTCCCTGGTTTCCCACATCTTTACTCCCATTGGTTACAGCAGGGCTCAAGCTCATTTTATTTCTGGTTAATCTGATTAGGTAAGAACCTGGGATTGTGATGTCAGTGCATTAGTAGAAGGAAGTAATTCTTCCTGCAGGAAAGATGGCAATTTCGACCTTTTAGAAGCAAGCCGTGATCTAACTGGAAGATTGAAACAGAGCAAGCCAAACTGCAGTAGTAACACCAACACATTCTGCAGGAGCATAGTTCAAAGAGGGATCATGGCTCATGGACTGCAGGTAAGAAAGCATAATGTCCTTGTGTTGGGTTATTTGCCTGAAGGGAGCTTTGGCTGTGGGGGGAAAGGTCATCTTCAGCAAAAATAGCAGAACATTAGAAATACTGACTAATGAAAAGCTTTGGTTCTTATATTTACTCAGGAGAAAAGATGGCTTTCAGAGCAGAAGCATCTGGATAGACTCTTTTCTAGAGATGCATGAGATTATTTGACTTTAACATACCTATATTGAGATTCTTTCATTCTGTGCTGATGAAACAATAGTTAAGGATTTCTCTACAAAATTACTGTAATTAATTTTGTTGTTTTTTCCACTTAAACTCAGAAGCCTACATCAGTAATTGAACAACTAATTCCTCAAGTTATAAACACATGATTTAAAAATTTAGTGATTTTGTATGTATTTTGTATTTTGCTTTATTATTATGGGCTGTCACTGTATTGTTCAGCTTATGCCACAATGCAAAGGCTTTAATGAGCCTGTAAGGCAGGGTGCTGTGGTGATGTGGTGCTCAAACTGATGAGTTCTGGTTTTGAACCTTTCATTAGGCTTTAAAAAATGCTTCACACAGAGGATATTGTTGTAGCAGATATTGTTTGTACTTAAGACTCTCAATGAGTAGAGCTGTTAAACCAAGTAACAGCTACAAAGCTGCACTGCTGGAGTAACTCTAAGTAGTAATGGTTATTATTCACACCTGTATGCCTCAAGATTGCCTTTATTGCACAGTTACATCCACACAGACAAAACTCATCCCTCACTTAAGCTGAAGCAGTTGTGGTGTCACTTATCAAGTGCAGCAGGAAGCTCAGCTTTGGCAAGAAGGCTGACCTTGAACTTGCTGTGCAGAAGAAATGCTCTGCATTTATAAATGCAAAAGTAGATTGCAAAGCTGAAGTCCATTAAATACTGCAATCAGTATCATGGTTAGGCAAAAGAAGCTGCTCAAATTCCAGGGAGCATTAGCACTACATTTAAGCTGCAGATAAGTAGAATGCAATAGACATGGGAATCTTGGAGACAAGACAAATCAAAACGCAACAACAAAACAAACAGCGCTTTTTATACTGGTGGCAGTGACTACCCTTAAAAGTGCTTTTTTTTTTTTTTAATACTTCAAATGATAATAATATTTATGTATTCTAGCAATCTCAGATAATCATTGTCTTTGACCAATGCTTCTAATTAAGTCACAATCTCATACTTTGCCTGTGTATTCACCACAAGCAGCCTCCCAGAGGCAGAGGTGGGCCAGTTTGGAGCTGCCCAGCTGGGTCAATGGAACACCAAAGCACGAGCAGCTCTGCACTCACTACAGCTGCTCTCAGTGCTGTGGAGCAGCCCGACCCACGGCCGACCCCAGTGTCACTGCCAGCGTCTCTCCAGGATCAACGAGGCACGAACAAACCTGATCTAAACCCCATCCTGTACTTAAGCTTTCACTTCACTGACTTCAGCCACGAAGAACATAGTACCCAAACCAGGCAGAACAGCACTGCTGCCACCCACCCAGGGCTCAGCTGCGAGGTCATTCTGCATGTTCTTGGACCATTAGGGCCGATCAATTTTGAGTACTTGCAGAATATGCTTAGTCCAGCCAGGATGAGCTTCTATATCCATGGCCTTGTGCTACTATAAACCTGTTCTCTGAAATTTCCTTTAACACCTGTCCCTAGTTTTATCTTTAAATGCAGGAAGCTATTTGTGGCCAATTTAAAAAAAATGGCAGTAATTGGTTATTTCATTTTTAGCTGCCGTGAGTTTTGCAAGTAATAACCTACTACTGTTTCCTACTGTTGATTTTTCTTTTCTTCTTTAGCACTCATCTCTCCTATGCCAAAGAAAAGGAGAATTACAAACAATTCATCTGTCTAAAGAGTTTGCAGGTGTTAACTTGTTAGCAATGCTTTATGCTATTAGTGCCGAATCCACAGCTCTGTGCTTTTATCAAGATGCTTTACTGAGTTCTGTGGAATGTAACTGGTATGCACGTAACCTACTTTTCACTAGAGAAGCTTTGAGCCAGCTCTGAATTTTTCTTTCAGTTAGTTCTGTATTTTTAACAACAGCAGGGCAGTATCAGGTGTGACAAAATCTCACAAATTTGAGGGGGTTTTCTTAATTTATTTCTAGAACTTCTATATTAATCTCATTCACAGTTCTTTCTACTTCCTTTTATTTTTCCTTGCCTGCTTTTGTACCACCGCTTTATAAATGAACGAAGCATCCATCAAGGTCTTGAAGGGAGGTAGAATCCAAAGACACAGATCTGTTTGGGGCCAGAAGAGAAACCCAAATGGAGATTATGGGGCTTCTACACATGGAAGACACCTCTGGGTGCAACAGCCTGAAACCAGCATGTTGAATAAAGGACTGCAGTCCTAAATCCTGGAGGCAGAAGGGTTAAGGTCCAGATCTGTGGGACATAGCCATGGCCAGTCCCCAGCCACGATGAGGAGCACTCTGCTCCAAGGGCAAACAGCACAACTGCTTCCCACCTCTGGGCACCCTCTGCAGCTTCCCCTCTTCCCACTGCCACCCCAGAGCTTCTCCTTTGGGGTGAGCCATCTCCCCTGTCCTCCGAGACAGCTAATGGCAGGAATGTCCAAAGTTCAGCTGTGAATTCATGCTTAGCAGGCAGAGTTTTCTCTTTTACACAGTGGAAAGCGATGGTCAAGGTAGAGCAGCCCCCCAAAGTCACCTGCTGACCTGTAATCCCAATCTCCGTGCCTTACATTTTAATTTTCACTTGTCTACCCCACGAGCAAGCTCCTGAGCTCTGCAAGAAGGGCAAATGGAGCAAGAGGGGAGGTTGTTACTGTTTTGGGTGGCTTTTTTAATGAGTTGATCATGGCCAAGAATTTATTTCATAATGACTGGGGCAAAGTACTTGTTATCCATTCACAACTCAGCCACCAGCTCCTGAGTTATCAGACTGTGAATTGTTCTAGCAGAAAGATGAAAAATTCTCAGAAAAATTTTTATTTTGACATAATATGGGGGAGGAGGATTTTTTTCTTCACGCTATCAGAGACTGGAAGCTTTTTCTTGTATGGCTTTGTTGCTAGTTTTAGACTACTTGAATTTTCTTTGCAGATAAGAGATGAGGAAAGTGGCTACAACAAAAATCTGTTTTGCATTCCTAAGCATTATGAAGAAGATTTAGAAAGAGTCTTCATTCCTCATGGACTCATCCTGGACAGGTATGAGGGTAAACAGAAAAGAATAGGGACAGTGGTGCCAATTTTTGTCTCTCCAAAAGAAAAGACTGAGGTCCTGCCCTGTGCAGCCCATGAGAAACATGGAAACCCTGCAGCCCTAACACTTCTGTCCTGAAGTCTAGTACAAGAGGGGATTTACGGAGAGGATTCCTCTACAAGCCCAGTTAAGCTTCCATGTTCCCTCAAAGATCTTTAAGCCCACCTATCCTGCAATATTTAGGTTTATGGATTAAATCAGCTTGTGCTGCGCAAATACATAACTAACTTTCCTATGACATTCTGTGGTCACACTCTGCTAGTTATAAAAACCTAACAGCAAGATCAGAATTTTTACTTGAACGTTGCTTAATATATGGACAAACAACTACGATATACAGAACACTTACCAGAATTTCCTCTTTTNTTTTTTTTTTTTTTTTTTTTTTTCCCCTCACAGGACAGAACGTTTGGCTAGAGATATCCTGCAAGACATGGGAAGTCACCACATTGTTGCACTCTGTGTCCTTAAAGGAGGCTATAAATTCTTTGCTGATTTGCTGGATCATATAAAAGCACTAAATCAAAATGGTGATAAGTCTGTGCCTGTTACTGTGGATTTTGTCAGAATAAAAAGCTACGGTGTAAGCAACTTTCTTTTCTTTGGAAAATTGATTCTCTCCATAGACTGGCATTCTAAATAGCGGTACTTGGCATGAGAACCCCACAAAAATTGAGTTCATGTATACATTCTGTTCAGATTACCTACTAAAAAGGAACTGATTTACTGATCTGCCCCAAAGGGTGGATATTATCCATTCACTGGAATAAACATAGAGCAGAACACTCAACATGACGAAGGCAGGGTCAAACTCCCTCCTCTTGCAAAAAAGCAAGAGCAGCACACCTTTCAAACAAATACAGGATAACACTGTTGGGCATGTTTATGTGACTTCCATCTCTTCTTTGTCCTTCTAGAATGATTCACCTGCAGAAAAAATCAGTTTTGTTGGAGAGGAACTGTCTACACTACATGGGAAGGTATGAATTAGTATCTTTGTCTTTTAAAGGGAAACAACTGTTCTTGTGTATTTTCCAGGAAATCCATCTTTATTAATATTTTGGTACTGCATACTTCCAGCCACCTAACACTGATTTAAAACACTGGGCTTTGAAACAGTGAATAATTCCCACTGATCTCAATGGAAACTTGAAGTGATCAGTAATGAGTGCTCCCAAAGATCCTATTCCCCATTTGATCCCAGAACCCCCAGAAATGAACCATACTGAATTGACTCATTCAGTGTGGCTCTACAATACTAGTGCTATACATAGAGCAATATATAGACCTGACACAGGTGCCTTTATCACCATATTTTAAGCTTTCATAAACCCTTACAGAAATTTTGACTCTTCAGAAATCACCAAAGTCAAGTCAGTAGTTCAAATGTCAACCTCCTTTGAAAATCAGTGCAACTTCCTTGTAACTGAGGGGTTTTGTGTGCTTTTTTTGGCTGTATAATTTGCTGGAAATTGCCATTTGAATCTTTTCTCTTCTTTCCCTTCTTTCCCTATGTAATCTCTTCCAGAATGTGTTAGTAGTAGAGGTAAGTAATGACTGAAGGAGGGGTGGAATGACATGGATTTTTTTTTTCTTCCTTCTTTTCAAATTAATACATATGACATATAACATAATAATTAATTATGTTACTGTGCTGCCAGGTTGGTGTACTCTAATTTAGTCTACTGACACTCTGGTTTTCCTTTCAAACTTGAAGGATAATTTATTTTTTTATCTCTTTCAGGACATTATTGAGACTGGTAGAACAATGAAAGCACTGGTGTCAAAAATAAAAGACAAGAAACCTAGGATGGTTAAAGTTGTAAGGTACAAGGATATAGCTACTAACTGACATATTCAAATCATTTGGGTGAATAGTCAGTGTATGCTGACAGGTGCTTGTTTGGCTTGAAGTTTGGGGTGAAAGGAAGGAAATGCAGGAAGCAATCCTCATCCAGCTGCTGAAATATTAAGTGTTTCTTAAACTGGGAAATTTACCCATGCACTGCCATCTTCACTGCTCAAATGAATAAAAAAAGGTTTTATGGCTCTTTCTGTGTAGTCCATAAAGTCTAATGGATTCCCTGTTTCTTATTTTACGTTTGAAGGAAATTAATCTCTTTACATGGGTTTTCTAACACCACCTCAGTTGCCTCAATACTTGAACGACAACACTCAGAATGTTTCTTAATATTCTCGACCGTAGAAGTTTCCAGAATCTGAGAGTCTGTCAGCACTTGGAAGATGACTTCAAGTAGCATTCTAAATCTGCTTTTGGTAGATCTCTGAAAGGAAATTTTGTGGAATATCCCTTTGCATGTCAAGTAACCACAGTGCTTTATAAAAACAGTTGCTTTATGCACCAGTTATTCACACAGTCCTTCTAGTGACTGTCCAGGAGGTTCTCAGTTTCTTCTGAAGTGTGCAGGCAAACCGAGAATAGATACGATTTTGCAGGAGACATTGTCCCTCCCTCCCTCCCTCCCTCCCCGCTCAAATTGCTAGCAGCCACTTGGACATGCTTCCCCCTCTGTGCTATTCTAGTGTCCTGAGGCATTGCTACATGGAAGGGCAATGATCTGAGACACAGGATTGAAGGGAACTGAATACAAAGTAGAGCCACTTGAACATAGAGAATGAACCTAGATCAGAGCCTTTGCTTCTCCCTCCACTACAAGGCTGACCACTGCTTTTTCTGTGCAATAATCTCACTGTTTTAAGTGCATGATTTTAGAAGCTTATGGGGAGGTGTGGGAGAAGGAAGTTTACAGCTTAGAGTAAGGCATATTTTAAAAACCAACTGTCTCTGCTCTGCCTTACAGCCTGCTCATTAAAAGGACATGTCAGAGTCCAGGTTACAGACCAGACTGTAAGTATTGTGTTTTTCTAGTATTTTTTTTTTCTTTATTTTCCAAAACACAGTCTTACAATTTCACTTCAGGCAGCTCATCTGACAACTGGCACCTAAGTTTCATGAAGGCCAAGAGAAATGGGGAGAAACTGCACAAAACTTGTGAAGTAATGACCAGCTATGCCATCCTGAGCCCTCATGACCACATTTTTCCCCCCTGCTTGGCCTGAGTGCAGGTTTAGCTATTTGATACACAAATTGAACTATTTGATAGTAGAAACAGAATCAAACCTTAACTGTTTTGCTTTGCTTTGCTTTGACCCTAGAGGACATTTGTTTTGACTCTGCATTATTAAACTTGCCTTGTTTCCAAACTGAAAAGTCCTACTGAATCACATTTCATCTACTTTCACTCAAGTGAAATCTCATTCCTTGTCTCCTCTCCCAGGACTAACTCATACCTAGGTTTTAAACAATTATTTTGTTAATAAAAATCATTCTCTTAATACCTTAATTATAACCTGACTGATGGGAATGGTTTAGATTCTAACCTCTGTCATCAATTTACAGCTCAGATTCTTAAGGAAGCACCCTGAAAGGGGTGATGCCAATTACTTTTAGCTCAAGTATGTGTTGAATACAAACTTTGCACTTAAAAGCTACTTACACCACAGATATAAAAAGAACTGTATTTTCTTACAGATGTAGGCTTTGAAATTCCAGATAAATTTGTGGTTGGATATGCTCTTGACTATAATGAATACTTCAGAGATCTAAATGTAAGTACATGCACATGCCTCCACTGCCAGGTATCAGGTACCTACCCACCACGGGTACCCAGCAAAAATATTTGTTTCTACTGAGAGCTTCTCAACAATTAAAAAACCTTCAATTCCAGCTAGAAACTTCCATTAAAAGAGCAAAGCCGTTTTTAAGGTGCCGAGTTGGTAATGCAGTATAGGTGCATAAGAAATGTTTGTGCTTCACCTTTTTAGAATTCTACTCCACAAGTCTCATGGCTCAGCCATGCTGCAGGACATTCTGAACCCCCAGGATAGTGAACGGCATACAGTCTGCAGCCCCAGCTGAAAATAAAATAACTTGTAATTTGACTTGAATTGGAAATTTGTCTGTCTTTGTTCAATCCTACGTTGCTCTTCTATCGCAAGTCTTTGAAGCAGCCGGTCAGGGACTCCCTGCAAAGGTTTTCCATATACTTTTGGATAACGTGTCTGTAAGATCTCTCTTCCCTTATTCCTTTAGAGCTTCCTTAGGCTGTACAGAGTAGTAGACTTGGAAACACCATAAACTAATAGGGTTGATCTTTTCTTCCCTCCTTTGTTTTCAAAAATACTTTCTTAATTCTGGTGAACTCGAAAAGTTTTTCACTTCTAAGTCTTTTTACTAAGACAAACCTGTTCTACTCAAGACACAAACAATCTGTGCTATTATTCAGCAGCATGAAGAAGTATGCAGTAATTTAACAAACTTAAGTTCTTTAGAATATATAAACCTATGTATTACAGATAAACTTGGAAAGACTATTAAAATCTCGAGTTTACTGCAAGTAGGGAACTTGCAACAATTATGGTTCTAGTGTGTTTTTATTACAATGCTGGGAATGCAAGTGAAAATCAGTCTTGCACTTCATTCGAAGATAGAGGTTGATAAATATTGTACTTCTTCTTCTTCTTCTTCTTTTAGCACATCTGTATTCTGAAAGAGAAGGCCAAAGAGAAATACAGGATGTGATAACGTCAGTCTTCTGGAGCACTAATTCCTGGCTGCTCATTGGGTGATAAACCATTAGACCAGGAAATTACTTCTGCTACTTGTGTGTCCCTAAGAAGAACGAGAAGCTAAATGTTAGCGCCCAGGACCTGCAGCTCTCTGATTCCCACTTGTACTCCGCGCTGCACACGAACTGTTGAGTTCCTGTGTTTTTCCCGCTGTGAGGGAGCAGCTCGGAGCTGGGTGCGAGGCTCTGGCGACATCGAGCGCTGCCGCCGTGCCCGTCACGTTCCGGGCGCCGGAGCGGATTCCTCCCGCTCCTCCCGGGGCCCGGGGGGGCACCAAGGAGGGCTGCAGCAGGCGGGGACCGAGGCGGAATCGAGGGGGAACGAGGCGGGAACGAGGTCCGCCCAGCGCCCCTTTTCGGCCCCGGCCCCGGGCCCGGCCGTCACAATCGGTGCCGCGGTGGCCCGGCCCGGCCCTGCCGTCACAATCGGTGCCGCGGTTGCCCGGCCCGGCCCGTTCCGGCCGTCACAATCGGTGCCGCGGTGGCCCGGCCCGGCCCTGCCGTCACAATCGGTGCCGCGGTTGCCCGGTAACCGCGCAGGCAACCACGGCTGTGGCCGTGGTGCGCCCTCAGTTGCCTCACAGCGCGCTCCCGACTGGGTGTTCCAGCCTGGGCGCCTGCAGGCGGCTTCACTGGGCGATTCGCCGAGTGAATTGTTCGCGAGACTTCGGTTTATGCGAGCGAGTCCTGAACTCGCGGAGACTTTGTCTTTGCGAGCGAGTGCTGAACTCGCGGAGACTTCGGTTTCTGCGAGCGAGTGCTGAACTTGCGGAGAAGCTCTCTACGAGGGAATCCTGAATTGCCTTTGAAGGTAAAGACTGACTAAAGTTGAAGTTTTTGGTTTTGTCACATCTGTGCTCTGGAAAAGAATGCCAAAGGGAAATACAGGATGTGATAATGCCAGTCTTCTGGTGCAGCAGTTCAGTGGCACGTACAGCCGAGTGGATGAACAATATATGGTGTAATGATTGTGCTCTTTTTTTACTGAAGAAATGCAACATTTCCTAAATATACTAGTCTATGCATTTTTTCCTATAGTGATTACTTAAACTGCTTAAAGATGAATGAGTTCTGTTCAAGTTTCAGTGGGTTGTTATGATCTGGTTGTTAAAATTATTAGGAAAATGCATCTGAATTCAGGTGCAAATGAGACCATATGCCAAAATCAATAGTCTCTATTTTATGTAACAGCAAATGTGAGGAAGAGAGAGAGAAAGAAATAGAAAAGTGGGGGAGGGGGGTTGGGGAGAGGGATAGAAAGAGAGTGACAGAGACAGATTAAGGTAGAAAATATCACCATTCCATGAAACCCATCGGCATACCATTAAATCCTCTTCTGGTCTTCTCTGTGCTGAGGTGGGACAAAACATAAGACTCCAATGGATTCATACAGATTTGGGCAAAGTGGGACAGCCCAGGTACCTCCCTGGGGCAGGGCAAGTTTGACTCTGTCTCTTGCTACTTTCAAATCATATAAAACCTTTAGCACCTGTATGTCCTTGGAGTCTGCCATGAATTGGGTTCTGGATCTTCAGATTGTTACTTTGCATCCCTTGCAGTCATCTGGTGCAAGGCCTCAGGCGTGGGTCTGGGGGCACTTTGGAGGTCTTTGATGGGTTATGACACCCCCTGAGCTGCCCCTCATGGCAGTGTCCCTTGGATGTGGCCTTCTGGGAGTGGGGGTTTTAGAGCTGAGCCAGTTTGTGTGAGGGAGGATGGGTGTTCACTGCCTCTTAGCAGAGGTTACAGCACACCCCTAAAATTTCCTCCTTCCCCCTCTGTTGATGGGAGGTTTGTGTGCAAACCTGGCCTCAGCAGATGAGTCTGTGGCTATGACTTCCCCACCCTGAACCCAGCCAGAGCTGATTTTCACGACAGCTGGTGGGTTTGGTTTTGTTGTGGATACGTTTTTCTCCCTCAGCCTTATTTACTCCTCCGCAGACCTGAGGTAATAGGACAATAGTGTCACCTTTATCTTGTCTCAATTTCCCTTAGGCAGCTTAACTCACAGTCCGAAGTTCCACTCAGGAAGCATTTTCAGGCAAGGGTGGGCTTTGGTGCTCGCAGCTTCTTTATACAGTTTTGTCACAATGGGCAAAAAGTCCTTTATAGCAATATTTCAGCCATTAGCCATAACATTCCAGTCTCTCACAAGTCCTGTGAGGAGCAGCTGAGAGAGCAGGGGTTGTTTAGCCTAAAGAAGAGGAGGTCCACTCAAGCTATTTTTAAGTAATATTTAAGCTACAGCTTTGTCTGTTCTAACTATTATTAATGTTCAGATTTTTAGCTCCAGGTTTCAGTATGATCCATCTTTGAATTGCACAACATAGCCATATAGTTCAAATACAGTCTGACTATAGGCCTAACAATACCAGCTACTTATGCCAAACAAGCACTTAGCTACTTTTAAATAATGTAAAATTTTTAGCACCAGTATATCCCTTGAGTCTGCCATGAATTGGGTTATGGATTTTCAGGCTTTCATTGTTGCCCCTTCCAGTTGAGGCATTGTCACTCATCTACGACATCCTTCCTTCAAAATGGATTCTGGATTCTCGAAGAAGACACCAACACCTCGTCTTTTGTCCAGGAAAAGACTGAAGTCTATTAGTGTGAGTACCCACTGGGGCTGTGCTAAGGCTGGAAACTCCCCTCATGTCCCTCCTCTCCCTGCCCTGCCCGTTGTCCAGCAGCCCTGTCCAGCTGCAGACCCCGTCCCCACCTCTCTGTGCCGTGCTCCTCTTGGTGGGGCTGTCCTGGTGCAGTTGGGAACACCGTGTGTTGCTTCAGGGACAGTCCAGCTTGCCTGGCTGTGCCCCCGGAGCCAAGTTAAACCAGTGTGAAGCTGAAGCCCTGAGCACCTGCTCCTTTCCCTCCCCTTGGTCACAGTCATTCCTTCTGTCAGGCTGCACACTCACCTGTGCTGCTGTGACCAACCTGCCCTTGGGCAGGTGGGGGGGAAGTTCAAACTCTGCCAAAGGCCTTGAGAGACATGGCTGGTCACGGCCTGAAGAGGTTCCAAACCAGCTGTTCTCTCTCATCTCCTGTGTGGGGCACAGATCCAGCCCTGCAGGCAGCAGTGGAGTCAGGGCCACAAAGGTGCCTTGGCTGTGTCAGGAGCTCACCTGACTGAAAATGCCCCACGCCTGAGGCTCTGTCAAGGAGATCCCTCTGTTTTCTTCTGTGGAGGGATCTGTGAGCCCAGACAGAGAAAAGCAATGCTAATTAACAGAGAGAACTAAAACTTGGACACATTCCTGTGCACCTCACTCTTGGTACAACTTTGCTTTCTTGCGTCTCTTGGACTCACCCAGCAGTGCTATCTCCTTGCTGTGAGTTTTGAGTGTAGTTGTGCAGGAATGGAGTTAGGGGAGTGCTGAGAGCTCCTCCCCACTCTCTGAAAAGGTCACTGCCTCAATCCAATAAAACTAAAGAGGAAAAAATGCCCAAAGAGCAGAAATCCCCAAGCAAGTCACATCAAATCACGGGGAAGCTAATGGGACAGAGCCATGTGGTTGGAGTATGTGTATTTTACTCTGTATTATTAATTTACTGATGCTAAGTATTTCAGCAAGTAACTTCCAGGGCTTCCAGAACTGTCCTAGACTATGTGATCACAAATTATTCACCAGTGCCACTTGTTCAAGAAAAAGCCTATATGAACAGTGGCATCTCTGAGGCTCTTCCTGGTTTGTTTTTTTTGCCTTTCAGCTGTCGCCCTGTAAGTTCCTGATGGACAAGTTTCGGGCCAGTATTGGGAGGAGTATTCTGCCCAGCATTAGCCCACGTCAAACCTTGGGACGGAGTCATCAAAAGGTAGCCTTTTCCTGCTCTTTTCCTTTCTGTTTGATGGGAAGTTTGAAGAGGATGTGTGCTTGTGACAGGCTTGCCTCCAGCAAGACATCTCAGTGTCCAGGTCCTGTCATTGCAAACTGCTGCTAGTGGTGGACTTGGAGTCCTGATCTGCACTAAGCCAACACAAATAACCTCTGCTGAAGCTGCTGGGGCTTGCTGGAGTGTAGCTGCCATTGCTAAAACAATGGGGGGAAGGCTGGGGACACAAAGGCACAAAATTGCCATTTGCCATTCTCCTGCTTAGGTGTGGTCACCCTCAAATGCCTGGGGTCATAGGATTCCTTCCACGTTGGCAGCGTTGGCCCTTGAAGGCCAAGGGGCTGCAGTAATTACTTCAGATTTAACAAAACTCATTGCATTAATGCTTTGGGTTGGAACCCTGTGTGGGACCCTGACGTGGTGTTAGATTTTGCAGGCTGCCAGATGTACAGGGGACTCACCCTGGGCAGAGGGGAATGGATGTGCTTTATCTGGATCAGTGCCTACTTAGAGGTGTGTTTAAAGCTGCTTTTCTTGCAGGACTGGCTCAGTATAAAGCCCACTCCAAACGGGCAGGTGACCGAGGNAGAAGGGCACAACTAAGGGCCAGTGTGCTGCAGCCACTCCCTTTGGCAGACTGTGTCTCCTGTGAAGTCATGGAGGATTCCTGCTTGTGTCTCTGGAGTGACAGCAGTGTGTCTGGAGAAGGCAGACAAAGCAGGGGACAGTTTTCTCAAAGCAATGTCTCTGCTCCAGAAGCAGTTGTTGCTGTTGTGTCATTCCAGATGTGCTCTACAATGGTATTAAATAAGATAGCAATAATAGATTACAAGAAAGCACCCATTTAAAGCTCATGGAAAAAGGAGCTACCAACTCTACTCTTACCCAAGTTGCTGAGAAAAGAACTGAACGTTATCCTCATTCAGCAGTCACCTCATTTGTCTTTTTCCTAACTTCCATGTTCCTTTACTTTTGCCTTTACCTCTGCTAGCAGTGCACCAACTTTTAAATACAATTAAAAGGGACAAAATCATGCAAGCAAAAGAAAACTGTTTATTAGTAACGATTCAACTGAGCTGGGCGTGTCTCCCTCCCCCCGGAGACGAACAAAGACACCCTCCAGCAAAATGGCAATCTTCTATACCCTGTATACCTGCCTGGGGTGGCCCCCGGCCCCTTTCCCATTGGATGGTACTTGGTAACTTCCATTCTCTCTGACCGCCAACTTTTGTGTCCCCTCCCCTCTCATCCTACTGCCTTTTGGTCAGGTCTTCAACCACGTCCTTCTCCCAGCTCACAGCAGCATGCAACAAACCAACCTGAAAAAATCCAAACCACAAACAACACACAGAACCAACAACTTTCATTCTTTAACTTAATAACCTTTTGACATTGTTCTGTAAAATATTACCTCATCTCTTACACCTCCTCTGGTACTGTTCTCTTCTTACGGATGTCTAAGTTCCTAGATGAAAAAAGATATTTGCAGTTGTGTGGGCCTCAGTTTCCCCATCTCAGAATAGCGGACATCCCAAAATTGTTTCCCACGGAGTCTGATGTAAATTTATGGGTTTTACTTACTCCATGAGTCCTCAGTCAGTGCCCCAGAACTCTGTGACCTCATGGGCACGGGGCAGTGCTTAAGGTAAGTGCCGCCAGGCATTCTGGAGAAGGAAAGCTGGAGAAATATGTGCCAAAAGAGCAGCTTGGCTTGAGCCTGCTCTGTGTGGCCCAGCAGCTCTTGATCAGCTCAGAGCAGAGGTGGGTGAACTACTGTTTCCAGTGTGGCCTGGGCAGAGGTGTTCGCCATGAGTCTGTACTTCAGTGGGGATCAGTGTAAGATTCTCCTTCATGAACCTTCCTCCCAGCAGCTGAACCTCTCCCTGCTCTCTCTTGCCTCTCCAGTCGTCATCAACTGCCCCGAAAGAGAGATCGTTTTGGGTCTCCCCACCAGAGGTGGTATTTCAGAATTTCGTCGTTCATGAGGCCTGTGAAATGGTGGTATCCATCATGAATAAGGGCAAGGTAAGTGCTGGGACATGGAGCTTTAACACTGTGCTGGAAGAGTGGTGTAATTCCCATAGTGTACAGCAAAGCAAATTATCTGCTGCAGCACATCCAGAAGAAAATGTCTCAGCATCTTGTTCTGCAAGATGGTGGAAATCTTCCTGTGCTGGGAATTCTCCCCTGATTTTGCCCATGGGCTGATGGTATCTATCCCAAAGGAGTTCCCTTCTTTTGAAAGATCTGATTGATAAGAATGTTGAGGGTTGTACAGTTCTTACCTGCTCTCATGCTTTGCCTTGAGTCTATGCCACATCCTGTGTCTCCTTGGTTAATCTTGGTTCCTGGTAGGAATCTCTGCCTCTCTCAGCCTGTTTGGCTCCCTTTGTGCAGCTCACAGTCAAAGCTCAGGGGCTGAGTCTTCTACACTTTATGCTGGAATCACTATCATTAGTGGCATTGGCACTGCAGGAAATGTCCTGAAACAGCCCTGGATTCAGATTGATGTGGCAGAAGCAGCAGGAGGCCTTTAGGTGCCACTTCAGGCTCCTGCTAAGCTTCATCCAGCTCTGCTCAGCTTTTCCAAAAGCAACATGGTGCTCTGCTTTCCCTTTGGAGAACCACAGCACATCCAAAGCCACGTGCTCCTGTTTTGCAGTTTCCCAAGAGAGTTGAGAGGGAAAAAGTTGAAAAATGTCAGCAGTTGTGTTTGACTGTAAAGGGGAAAACTGAGACCATTTGAATTTCAGTCAGGGAAACATTTTCTTAAATGAGGCTTGTGCCAAGAGTGGGCTGGTGGGAAGAGACAGGAGGGAGTCAAAATCATCTGGTTTAGACTTTTTGAGAGCATTTTGGTGCTCAGGGGTTGATATCTATGTGTTGAAAATGCGTGTTTGCTGTGTCTGTGTGTCCCAGAGAGCAGAACTTGGCCTGCTGGCTGCAAGCGGGAATGCCCAGCAGCCCAGCTTGCCTGCACAGGCAGCAAGAACCCCTGGAGAGCCAAGGTTGGCTTTTAATACTGAAACCACACTGTGAGTCAGTGCTGGTCATGTTTCTCCAGGAGGAAAATGCCTTTGAAGCCCACAGTCAATAGGCACAGCCTGTCTGTGTTTCCATCACTTTTGGCGAGGTGATTGCTGTCATCACTTTATGATTCTTCCTTGCTGCTTTACTGGCCCTTTAAATTCCCTTTGTCATCTCCTTTTTTTAGGGATTGCTGTGTTCCTTCTTTTGCTTTTCAGGTTTGCTTTTATTCCCAGTAAGGCCACAGTGTTTGGTCTCCTCTCTTGCTGGTCTGCCTGCATGACTGTATCCCCCAGAACTGCCCTATCCAAAGCTGATCTGCTAGAAGGGAGTTTCTTCCTTCCCCCAGGATAATGTGCTGCTTTGCTTTCAGGTAGCGCATTCCCTCTGTGGAACACGACTGCATAGCTGTGTGCAGGCAGAAGCCAGCAGGTTTTTTGGCCCTGTTGAATATGCAGATGATTTGGTTCAGGTGCTCTGTCTCCGTCCTGCTGGCGCTGACCTGCTCGGCCCTTCCTTCCCACCAGGCACTGCCCTACTGCCCCTGGCCAAAATGCTGGAGCCACACAGAAGGGATTCAAGTTCACCCTTGGGAATTCTGTGCCTGTACCTCCACAGCTGAAAGGGCTTTGGAAAAGGGGTCAAGGAAGGACGTCACCAGGGTACAGGCAGGTCTCCTCTCGTCCTGTTTCCACAAGTGGCAAAATCATGCTTCCATGTCTTTCCTGCAGAATCTTCAGGGAGTGCAGGTCTCCATGGAGAGCTCACCTCATTTCCAGCTGGTGGGCCCCAATGATGCGTGCCGTGCCGTGCCAGGAGGCACCGTTACCTATGCGCACGTCCGCTTCACCCCTGATGAGAGCAAGGTGAGACTGGAGGAGCCAAAACACAGAATTGTCTCCAAAGCCATTGTTCTCCCTGCACTCTGGGTACAGCCCATGCTGTGAG
>VXBN01012678.1:0-53434 GCA_013397395.1 Sinosuthora webbiana | reverse complement strand
AGCCAAAGAGCCCCAGGAGGCTGCGGGGGGATATTTCAGCCTCAGATATGCTGAGGGGACTGGAGAACCTCCCCTGTGGAGCCAGGCTGGGAGAGGTGGGACTGCTCAGCCTGGAGAGGAGAAGGTTGTGTGGAGACCCCACAGCTCCTTCCAGGTCTGAGGGGCTGCAGGGAAACCAGAGAGGGACAATTCCACAGGAACTGGAGTGACAGGACACAGGGAATGGCTTCCCACTGCCAGAGGGCAAGGATAGATGGGATATTGGGAAGGAATTGTTCCCTGGGAGGGTGGGCAGACCCTGGCACAGGGTGCCCAGAGCAGCTGTGGCTGCCCCTTGATCCCTGGCAGTGTCCAAGGCCAGGGGGGACATTGGGGCTTGGAGCACCCTGGAACAGCAGAAGGTGTCCCTGCCCATGGAAGGGGGGCAACTGGGATGAGCTTTAAGGTCCCTTCCAACCCTACCCAACCCAATCCATGATTCTGTGATCTTTGGAACACAGCAGTAAAAGCAGTATTTCTTTAATAATTTGCTGTCATGATGGGAACATGTTCTGTTTTCTAATTAAATGTTGTTTAATTCCAAAGTCAACACAATCACATGCTCAAGGAGGGACAGCTGAATATGAGTTCATAATGAAAATACGTATTTGTTGGGAAAAACTAGTGAAAGCTAAAAGGGTTTGAAATAGTGAGGAAATAATTGTTATAAGGACTCCTTCATAAAATTTATAGCTGTATTTACACACATAGTAACACACTCTGATTTGTCATAAGCAAACCATCAGTTTAGGCTTAGGGTGGTTTATGGAAAATATGTAATAGCCCTGGCACATCTTCTATCAGTGATTGAGAAATGGGAGTATTCCAAGTTCTGATCAGAAGCCAAACTTATTAAGCATACAAGGCGTTTATATAGGGTTTTTCTTGTATAGCATTTATATAGGGCTCTAGTTCTGGTGACAAGTTCTCATTGGTTATACATGCTTTATAACATCAGTTACTTGGTAATCATTACAAAGTTTCACAACATGTTTCTTGGTCACTTCTACCCTAGGGAGCCTTTATCTGTGCCTGTCACTCCCTCAGTTTCTGCTCGATCAGGCCTAAGATAACAGTCTCTTTTATCAGTTTCCATTTTACTCTCTGCTTAATTCCCCATAATTTCTCTGAAAGTTTTTAGGACCTGACAGTAGAGACATTAAAAAGGAATCTTAGGACTTTGTTGATTAATCATAAAACACTTAAGGAATTATGCTTCTCCAAGATGATATACCAGTGGGATATTTAAAGGCTGAGTGAAGCCCAGGAATCTGTGTTCAGGCTGAAAAAGAAGCAGTGAACACTTTTGAGTACTTTCAGGAATACAGAAGAGGCAAAATTGATCAGTAAAGAAACACCCTACAAATCACTGGAAGCTCCATTACAGAATCCACTGTGCAAAACACCCCCTACATATTGAGAGGGGATGGCAAAACTGCAGGAGCACTTGTCAAATGTGAAATACTTCCCCAGTGAACAGCTTCATAGAGTGGACACACTTCCAATAGCACAAAGAAACCCTGAAATGAAGAATATGTAGAGATTTTGAACAAGTGTATATGTATAAAAATACACTTTCCTTCTAAAACATGGTAACATGATATAGGATATCAGCCATTCAAAAGGGCAAGGTGATTCCGATAAACTGAAGGAACAGACATAAACCAGCAAGGTACAATATAATACAGAAAAGTGTGAGTGATCACATTTTGGTAGAAATAATCTGTTACACAGAACACCTGGAACAACTGGTTAAGCAGCATGAATAACAAGTGCGCTTGCAGCAATCCACAAGCTAAATTAAAATAAGGATTATTCCTTTTTTCTTTTTTTAACATGTTAATATCCTACTAAATGAGTAAGATTTGCTGCAAGTCAATTGAAACAATCCTTTTACTTTCTTCAGCACTCTCACCATCCTGTGAAAAGACAAGTTAATCAGCTGGAATGGATCTGGAGGAGACAGAGTGGTTGAAGGTCTAGAAAATAACAATTTGTTAATCCTAGGAAAGGAATGAAATAACAGCCCTGTTAATGCAGAAAAGCAAATACTGAAAATGAGACATTAAGAAAATTTAAATTCTGAGACAGCTAAAAAAACCCATAAAAACTCAAGTTTTGAGTTTCAGAGAAGTTGCAATGCTCATAAATTACAATAAGGAAGAATAAAAGTGTACATTAGGGAAAAAATTATCCGTGTTAGGATAACTGAATATTCACGAAACTGTTCATCTGTGAATGTGTTGTATCTTTTAAAAAAAATAAGCATGCACACACACATTAAAAAAAAAAAAAGCAAATGAAAGTTGCTAAAAAATCACACAATTTTGTGAAATAAACACCTGCCAGAGTTACAAATATTATTACTTAATAAAGGAACCGACATAATCACCTTTTCTTTGTTGCCAATATTTCTACTTTTTACTATTTTGAGCTTCTACAAGAGAGAAAAATCCTCTGAAACTGTTGAAATCTACAAATGTTTGGATGATGCTGATGTGACCAGTACACCAGTACAGCTGTCCTGATTTACTCCAAAAAACCCCAAACTTAGGGGGATGACAGAACCTGAAACATCACAGGTTTCCTGATAATTCCACTTTCCCTAATGAATTTAAATTCTAATTTATCTGGTGCACAACTTGTCTAAATGAGGCAAAAATCAGACTTATCTTCCTCATGTTTCTGCGGGCAGAAGATTTTGAAGCTTCAGGCCTATGGAATTTTCCTGATATAATAAAGCAAACAGACAATCCCTGCTGTAACACTGACACAGCAGGATAAATGGGCATTTTATGAGTTATACTTTTGGCATCAAAATATGGTACACGGGAGAATTTTTATCCAAGAGTTTTAAAAACTGGCTGAAATTTAGATCCAGGAAGAAAAGGGATTGGCTGTGCAGAGACTGACATGAAAAGCGTTGTTATCATCTGGGTGGTCTGTCACACACAAAGATGCAAGAGTCACTCAACAGGATCTGCTTGAAATATGTTTAAAAAACAGGTAAATGCTTCCTTGGTAAGTGTATGTACAGTAAAAAGAAGAAAATTTAATTTTTAATGTCTGTTTAGAAGAAATGCATGTCATATTGTCTTCAGTCCTTCATACAGAATGCTGTTCATTTTCTATATATGCCTCCCAATCTAATATCTTCAGAAGTCAAGGTAGATGAACTAAAAATTCAAACAAAATTTAATATTGGCTGATATCAACAGACTCTGACAGAGATCTGTCCTATTTAATCTCTTCCAGTTCAAGGAACTACAAACATACATTTTCAGAATCCAGTTTATTCTCTGTGATGCTGGGAGCTCTATTTCAAAATATGCAGCACACTTGCTTTCTGCTTGTAAATCCTAAAGGATCTGTGTGTTCCAGAAAAAATGTGGCAATCTAGGAATTACTAACACAACCAGGCATGCATGCCCAAATTAGCAGAAGAGTGGGGAACTGCAATTAACAAATAAATACTACTTAGAATTGCACTGCATTGCATCTTGTCCTCTTAAAAGCAAAGCAAAGCCAGTAAATGTTTTTGTTTGGTAAACCATGAGCTGTGAACTGGAAGAAACAGGTCACTTGCATCTGAAGTCGGGTACACTCTCCTCACCACTGCAAGGGTGTTTTTCCAAATCATTTCAGCATTTTTCTTCTGCCTGAATGAGACCACAGTTACAAAATTTGCTGTTTAATTTCCTTCTGATTTCATTCAGCTTCAGCACACGTTGTCTCAAGATGCAAAATCATAAGCTTGGGATGCATTTCAATTAACGTCCTTAAGTTCTCCTTTCTGGCTGGGAAACCTGGCTTTTGGAGCTAGAAAGAGGAACTGGATGTTGGCCAAGGAATGCAAAAAAGGGGAAAGGTATGCTGCTGCTGCTGCTGCTGTTTCACTGCAGCCTGATTTCTAATCTCTGACACTGAGCACATACTGCCTAATATTAAACCAAGCTTAAGGACATGAAACAACAGACCCTGAACTTGACTGGTTTTAGCTGTCACCTCAGCTTGGCCAACGCCAAGGTCCCTGAAGCCAGAGAGGAGCAGGTGATCCCACAAAAGTCATCTGGTTTCTGCTCTTCCTCACATGTAAGGTGACCAGAGATGCCAACCTTCAGGATCCTGGTGAGGCTTTGCAGCAGGAGCTGCCTGCAGAGCTGCTTTATACTTTGTGAGGCTGCTAAACACTAATAAAAACTTAAGGTTGTAATAGTTAATAAATCTGCTTATCTCTGTTTAGCTTAAAAGTTAAACAAAATATATGATTTGTGTCACTAAATACTGTCAGTCTGTGCTTTATACATTCCCCCTCTCTTTAGCAAGTCAGAGTCATGAAGAAATACAGATTTTTATCTTTTTATATTTCACTGTAAATGGGATTTGAACTACAGGTTCTTGCTGGGATGCTGAAGTCAGCATAAATAGTGCATCTTGACATACTTTTTGTACTCTTCCTTTATTTTGGCATAAGGCTGAAAAAACGTACCTGCAAATTTACTTCTTCCTAACAGTGTAGCAATACAAACAGATATTCCATTCCGAGTAGTCATACACCTGTTGGAAGCTTTAATAGCTGTAAGCTGATTTGTTCTCCTCTTCCCTAATAAAAACCATACAAAAATTATGATATTTTAAATCACCTGAGCATTTCCACTCTGACACAGTTATTTGGGGGTGGTGTGGCACTAATCTATTTCATTTTGATATGATAAGAAAAGAGAATTTGTAAGTGATGGAAGATGGAAACAATTTGTTGCAATTTAATTTCTTAAGCTACTTCAGATAGATCACCAAGGGCAGATTGTCTGAACACAGCATTTTAATCTGCATGCACAAGTGGGAACGAATTTTAGTTTCACACGTGGTTGATATTCTATATGCATTTTCTACAAATTCATCAAATCCCTCTTATAAATCAAAAGAAACTTTTTATGTTGCTGGAAATATGTAATTAAAAAATAGATGATATAGGAAAAAGATAAGTGGTTTGTGCAAGAGACAAGTGTTACAGGCTAAATGTAAAAATCCCTCAAACAACCTCAGCTATTTGTTCAAACCATTTTCAATAATCCAAACAGTTTTAAGACCACAATATTTTGCATAAGTTATTCAAATTTCAAATATATTCAATAAGAACAAACAGAACAATTCCAATCTTAAGTAAATGAACAATTACTCTTGTGACAGGTATTGCATTTGATAACCACTGGGTTGAATCTCTGATGGAGCTAGACTAAGCAGAATATAAATTAAAACAAGGTAGCAATAATATCAACTCAATCCAATAATTTTTCTTTGCCTCTTTCTATCTATGTGAAATGCTACTTTGCTTGGCAGAGATGGGAAAATGCATGTGCCATATGTATTAAAGATATTTGAAGAAGGAATTCAGAACTCTGGGAGATTCGTTTGGGTTATTAGCCTTCATATTAAATCTGAGATTTTATGAACGGAAAGAAAAAGATACTTATAAACATGCACTGTTCTTGGGGCAATATAGTATCATTATCTGTGTTATCTGTAGGGTATTACCCTTCCAATTATTACAAATTCCTAAGAAAAAAAAAAATTTTTGTGAAATATTGAAGGTGTCAATATTGCAATTTTCCTCACACTGATGGACACAGCCTCAGTAACTGGAATTTGGGGTTATGTTATATCGTTCTCCACATATTTTCCCTTTAGCTCCTAAAACTTCTGAATGTACTTTCACCTGTGTTTTAAGTTTGTTAACCAACAATTACCAGCTTTGTGCGCTCAGCCGCTTTCCACAAGTAAGTACAGACCATTAGCCAAATTTGTAGGGATTTTTTCTCCTTCCCCTTTTAATTTTAGGAAGATGCTTGAGGATAACACCTTGCTTTAATGGGTGAGGTTCTTCTCCTCTCCCTGCTGGACAAATATTAGTCCCTGCAATGTTTGAATCTAGAATCAGCAACATTTCACAGCAATGTGGCAGATCCAAAGCAGCAGCACAGAACAGGCTACAAGATGTCAGTGTTTTCTATGTCAGTGTATTCTGTGCAGAACAGTATAAATCTGCAAGAAGAGATTGTCCCCTGCAAAGGACAGATCTGGTAGAGCAGCACTGTCTATATATTTCTGTCCTGCTGGATAAATCCATTTCATTTGAAATGATGTCCAGGACATTTTTTATGAGATATACCTTAACAGATAGTAGCAGCAATTACTAGTTCAGAGGCCATCTCAGCTGACTGAAGGACAAAGGCAAGACAACCTCTCAGAGTACAAGAGCTGTAAATTATCAGAAAAAACCCTCCAGCTATTTTGGTCAGGGTTTGTTGGGTTTTTTTTGCTTGGTTTTTTTTTTTTTTTTTGGTTTGGTTTGGTTTTTTTCCTTTAGATTCCTGTTTGGAGCTCTTTTCTGCCTTAAAGTTTTAAAAATGCACAGGTAAATAGCAAAAACTAGAGTTCCACCTGCTATGTACATGGCTTCTTGTTGCTGAGGTTTACATTCTGTAATCTCATTGATACAAACCCACAGTCCCTGGTGTTCCATCCATTACCAGTAGGAATTTCTCCATTAGGGATCTACCAGAGTGCAGCAAACCATGGAAGGCGGCAAAAAACCCACAAACCCTGAAGGCAGGAAAAACGTTGAAGTTAGGTAAATAAAGTGATTGTGCCTTAAACTGGAATTCCCCGTGCCATTGTGATTCTGTTAGAGTCCTGCAAATATTGCTGTGAAAAGAGTTATTAGGAGCTGTCAGCAACCTGAAGAGATCGTGAACCTGCCTGTCGCTGAGAAGAGTGCTGATGGAATGGATGATGGTCTCTGTTCCTCACCACGACTCAGAATAATTCCCCTTCTGCAGAGGGAGGAGGAAAGGCGAAACAACAGTCCCAACCCACTAAGTGCTCATAATTTTTGCAAGAACGAACTCAGGATGAACAAGACTGTTTACGCTGGGTAGGTGATCGATGGAGAGCCTGAGACACTGCCTCAAGTGTGGTTTTATGGGTTTGTCAGAAGGAAAAAACAAACACAGCCCCCCAAACCCACAGCCAGCCCTGTTACCCACTGCCAAGAGTAGTCAGTGTTTTGATTGCACGGAATCAGGCATTCCCTAACTATGCTGAAATATACAAACATATGCTCCTTTTGTGTGTGCTTATCAGTTGCACTGTTCTGTGGATATCAACAGCACAGAAATCCAGGAGTAGGAAATTGTATTGCAAAACCATCAACAGCAGCACAACCTAATAGACAAAGAGAAAAAATACTTTAAATGTATCATATAAAGGTGATGAACTTTGGAAAATAACATATTTTTAACAAATTCACAGAATTACTAAGGTTGGAAAACCCCTCCAAGCCCATGAAATTCAACCTGTGACAATACCCACCTTACCAGATATGGCAGCAGTTTTTGATGAGCCCTTTTTGGCTACCCTGAGCTGCTGCACCAACCATGCTGTGATAGGGGCTGCCCCCAAGACCTCTGTGACTCGGGTGGCAGTGCAGAGCAGGAAGGCTATAGCTGCTCTTCTGCTGTGTGGCTGATAATAAACACGTGTCGAGGAGTGATGGTGAAGAAAGAAGGAGGGATTCCTGTATACTGTATCCAAGATGAGCCCAAGCCTAGACAGGAGAGCAAGGACAAGCACAAGGGGTAACGCAGGATTGTAACTGGGGGAGGAACAAGGGGTGGACACCAGACATAAACCAATCAGGGGAAACCAAAGGAGGACTCAGCCAGGAACAGACAGGTAAATTATTCAATCACGGTGCAGGGGAGGAGGGTACATGTCCAGACAGCCAATGGCTTATCGAGTGCAACAGAACTTTCTAGAGGGAAGAGAAGGGTTCAGGGAGGATTGACAACTAGGTAGGTGTTGCTTAAGGTAGGGTCTAGAACTAGGGGCCGGGACATAGGTAAGACTGGGAGGGGAATGGACAGGATTTAAGGTTGGAGGGTACCAAGGGGAGGGAGGAGGAGACTTGGGAGGCACCAAATAAATAGGGAGGTACTGAACAGTCAAAGAACTTAAACTAATGAATTAACACACCACCACAGTTCTATGACTTTCTGAAAACTGGGCCCAAATCACAAAATCACATGGACTCTCCTGAGATCCATTCTGACACCTTGGGTAGCCTTTTTACCTCTAATTTTTTCCTAGTAAGTTTGCTACTTAATTTAGCAGTTCCTGCCCAGCTCTCCAGAATTACAAATTAACTTTTACTGAAAGTATTTGCTTTTTTTGCACATCTCACATATTTGCAAGAACCTGCATGTTTGTAACATATAAAACTGCCATGAGGCAGAGCTACACGACTGAAATTGGAAGCCTAATCCACAGAAGGAAAATAGTTCTGTTTGTGATAAAATTCAAAGAAGGGGAGCCCAGCTAACCCTGTCCTTACTCCTTTTCTCCTGATTTAAAAACCTGCAGCAGTACTTCCAAAGCTTTAATTATAACATTTGCTTTATCTGCTCTATTCTTGGGGTCCTTTAAAGAAATGCACCTCCTCACAAAAAAAAAAAAAGTATTTCCATGGCCTACAGAAAAATGATCCTCAGACATCTGTGCAGCAAAGAATGGGAAAGAAACGCATCATTTTAGGGGTAAATATTTTGGCAAGTGGGAGAATGTGTAAGGAGTAAGATGACCATGACCCCACAGCTTTTTAAAATATTTTTGGCATTAAGTGTATTTGTTTACCAAAAAAAATCACAAGTAGCTCTACTACAACAAAATTGGTAAATATTTTAATAATTTTTTTAAAAAAGTAAAAAATATTACTTTGATTTTCACTGCAGTAGGACCTTGGAGTTTTAATTTTGTTGAAATTTTTCATAGGAAATCATAAAAATACTCTCAAAATTTGTCTATCTTTTAAATTACAAATATTATTTCACCTGAAAGCTCTCAGTTAGGTGCAATGTGTATTTAGTTCAACTTTTTGCATAGCAGACAGCTTTCCTCAGGCTAAAAGGAAGGGAAATAATCTGGACAAGCTGCCCTTGCTAATGAGGCAGCGCCAGGTTCGCCGAGGGGTTTTTAGTGAGACTGTTCCTACCCAGGACACATCCCTGTCATTAACAACCACATCATTCCCCCTGTGATTGCAGGTGGGAGCTTTGGAAATGATACTGCAAGTACCTCGCCAGAACACTGGAATTTCACTGCACGCACTGAAGAGTCATTGTTTGACCTTGGCTGTGTTATATATCCATTTAACCCCAAGATTCTAAGCTGTTTCAGTATATTCTTGCTTTGATTTTAGCTCTGGGTTTCTTTTAAAACTTCCAGGTTCCATTTAATTCAAGTTTATTAGAACTTTAAGAAAATTTAATGAGGTTGTAATTAAACATGCTAGAATATCTTATGGAGTGAACTTCTCATGTTCAGTTCTACAAGGTAATAACCACTCTAATTAGAATGATGTCCTTATTAATCCCCTTTTTAGTTTTAGATTTAAAAGTAGACTGATCTGTCCGAATTAATTGTCTGTACTGATACAAGCCTCTTGCCAAGATCCTATTTCCCCCAAAATTAACCACTTTCCATGATATTCATTTGTTTCTTCAATACATTAGTACTGCACAACATACTAAAAATAGCATCTTGTACAGTGCTGTATTTAAAATTCCAGATAGACCTGAATTCTGAGGTCATTGCAGCCGTTCCCTCTAAAACCTCTTTAAAAAAATGTTCAATTCCTTTTTTTTTTTTAGGAGAAAAAGAATGACTAATAAGTATTAAGTGGACTAAAAGTGTACAAAGTAGCAAAGAGACCATCCTTCTGTATTTAAAAATACATTAAAATAGAGTCAAGTAATAACCCTTAACTTCCACACCAACTGTTACTGCTGATTTATGATTTATGACTCACCGCTGACCTTGCATTGTGCAAACATTTAGCTCCAAGACACATTAGCCAACCAAATGTCCTCAAAAGGATTTTTTTATATGCCATATGGAAAATGAGAACAAAGGTTGTCTCACCAGTTTTTTAATCTCCAAAAAATTAGTTATTCACAACACTAAACAAAACATCAATACCTGAACTAAAAGGTTGATCCAGCTCTATCATGCTGCAGTGTTGCTTTCCCCTTATGCTTGAAATATACGTACTTATATTTTATATTAAAAGATTAATAAAATAAACATTTAATTTATACTAAGCTTGAGAATAATACACCACAATTAAGATTCTCTCTCTTCACAGTCACTATTTACTCAGATGTGTGTACTGATTATGCTGTTTTGATAAAATTAACTGGGCATAACATTTCCCCATGATGAAGAATTTTAATAAGGCTTTTTCCATTGTCTCCCTCATCCATATTCTCATAACCCTGAATGTAGATCATGACCATGCACTGCTTTCTCAAGGAAATTCTCATATTTGGACAAGCTTTTGATAGGCAAGAATGAGTTTTGTTTTTGTATTTATTATTGATCACGACATGGCCATAGAGTAATGCCGAGAAGAGATTCAATTTCACCTGCCAGTTCCCTCCCAAACAAACTGAGTTTACATTTCATACAGGTAGAGAAAAAGCCGAAGTGATTAGTCTATTTTAGAGATACGTCCAACTGACTTTTTCCTCAGAAAAATGCAAAAATCAATACAGAACTAGTAATTATACTAAAGAATACTAGTACTAGTATTCTCTAGTAATAAGAAAACTAGAGGTTTTCTTTCATCAAGAATAAAAATTGATAGTCTTGTTCTCTTCATTTATGGCTCCTAGAAACTGATTTCAGAAAGACATCGAACAGCTCTTTTCCTCTTCTCTCCCTAGAAAAGGATAGTAGGATATTCATTTCCCACCAAAAGCTAAACAGAATGGGACCTCCTTTCATCAGCTGCTCAAGTAGGAGTCAGAATTCCTGCATATGGAGCTGTTCTACTTCCCAAAATTACTGCCCGAAGGAAGTGCTGGAGCATGAGCAGGACTTGAGGAGGATTTCCTCTTTCCTTATGCCTTGGGAGCAGAAGGGCTCCATTTGGGAGGCACTTGTCATCTGGAAACATTGAGTGGCAGAAGCTGCAGCAAGATGTGCTACGAGGGGTAAACAACCCTCTGGCACTTCCAGATGGTGCATCTCCCACAGATCCCCACTTCCCAGGGACAACAAACAGGGAACAACATGAGGTTGAGAGGAAGGGAAGCAACAGCCTGGTCACAAAGATTGCGGGAAAGAAGTGCAAAAGGAATGCCACAAGAGACAAATGACCTTTCCCACCTTCGCTGATGAGAAAGGTCATTTCCCTTCGCTGATGAGGAAGGATGATTTCAGTGAACAGACTTAGGCCCTGTTTTAGGCAAGGGTTCAAGGCAGGATTTATTCAATCCTTTCACTCTGAGTGAAATTTACTTCTCTCTGTTCCAAAGCCCAGGCAAGTGTGTAGGAGAGAGACCCTTCTCCACTCCATAATCCATGTGGTATCTTAGCAAATGTTATAGATCTAAGGGCTGAAAGAGCAGCTACTGTTCCCTTAACCCCTGGATTTCACTCTATACATACAGCGTGCTTCCAACAGATGCTAATTTTAGATAGCAAAGGATCTTGCACAGACTTCTAAGCAGAGCAGATGCTTTATTTTCATAATATCCAGAAAGACTCTGTTTCTTAACCCTTTGGTGGGTATCTGACATGAATTTCCATCTCAAACACCCTTGTCAGTACTGAGATGTGTATCAGCCAATTTTGATTTCTAATGGGTATTTCTGCCCCTAACTTGCAGAAGCCCCATTAATATCAACTGGAAGTGGATTAGAGTGGGAAAAATCACCTTCCAACATCAAAGTACAAAAGCTAAAGTACTGTGCCATATGTGGTTTACATAATGCTTAGTTCAACTTCTATTATTATTGTGTTTTATCTATTGTGTTATTGTGTTATTGTGTATTATTGTGTTTGCCACTTATCTCTGGATCTGTCTTCAAGAACTACAAATGAAAATACCAAGCAGGTGCTGTGAAGAGAATATCCCTACAAGGCAAGGTGCTTTGGATTCATGCTGCAAGCAAATCAGAGGGTTGCCTAATACCAATCCACTTTCACTTTGACCATTACATGCATTGCTATTATTATGTGTTATGAACCATTCCGAAGAATAAAGACATTAAAAAACAGCTTCAAAGCCCATCAAGAGTTTGTTTCTGCGGGGTGAAAACCTGAAGCATCTTTGCAGCAGCTGAGTAATATGACAGATTTCATAAGTGGTCCCGGTGAAATATAGTGGTCTGATTGCTCTGGCATCAGCACAGATAATGGCTGGGCTTAATGGTCTCAGATAACAACTCTGCACAACACTCACTCTGCACTGAATTCTGCAGCTAAAATACATTATTATTGGTCTTCCACCTCTCACTTTATGAGCTTTCTCTAATATGTGGGTGTATTTTATAGTCAAAGGAGGCTGATTAGGAAGGAGCACATTTGCTGCAGTCGAGAGATTTCCCTATTTTCGTTAATGTTTGTTTTCATTAAGGCAAAGTTGCTCTGTGTGTTGAACAACCTGCTATTTATCACCATGTGGACAGAACAATTCCTGCCTAAATATGAATTTAGGCAAAATATTATCTGCAAGAAGAGAAAAAGAAAATAATTAGCTCATCTGGAAATGCTTTATCCCTGCACACACAGAGCCCCCACACTTGAGGACAAAAGGACTTTCACACATCTGCCTTTTACTCTTTCTCCTTTTGCATGCTATCAAAATATGCTTTTGAAGACACCTTCCAGCACATCTAACATTTAGATCTTGAAATATTGCTTCTACTGTACTTCTCTCCAAGGTTTGCTTGGATGAGGTTCACTATTGCTCAATAAACAAACCATTGCTGTATGACTGTTCTGTTGTCAAAGAATCCTTCAGAGAAACCCAGTGACATCATTCTCAGGGTGATGCTGCTAGAATTGAAAAGCTATATCCTCCTTGGGTGTTAGCAAAGTACTACTGAAATATTCTGAGCTGGAAGGCACCCGCCAGGATTGTCCAGTCCAGCTCCTGTCTGGACTCTGGCTCTGCACAGACACCTCAACAATGCCCCCGCTGTGCATCCATAATATCCAGAAAGACTCCGTTTCTTAACCAGGGTATTATTGGGATTATTGCTTGGAGACAAGCACAGTAGAAGCAATATTTCAAGATCTAAATGTTAGATGTGCTGGAAGGTGTCTTCAAAAGCATATTTTGATAGCATGCAAAAGGAGAAAGCATAAAAGCCAGATGTGTGAAAGTTCTTTAGTCTTCAAGTGTAGGGGTGTGCATCCCTGAGAATGTTGTCCAAAGGTTCCCTTGTGCAGAAAATTAACCAAGAGTAGGTGATGATGTGGACCAAAACATCCCAACTGCATGACTTCTAAATGCAATTTCTGGAAACTAAAGAAATGCAATGATAAGACTCATATTTCAAACCAGCACACTACTGTTAGCATTGGGATCTAGAAGTAATTCTCAACCTTCACGTTAAGATATCTTTTATTCACCAGAAGAAGTTAAAGTGACTGATACAAAGAAACCTGATCAGTAAGCATGAAGAACAGGGATGCATTATTACATGGAAACACTGCCTCTAAGTCCCCTCAGTGGTAAATTAGAATAACTTTGACATACACTGGACAAAATATATTTATTTTTCAGAAATAAAAATTGAGGGGGTGCAGGAATTCAGGACCTCTGGAGTACCAACCAATATGATTCAGCAGAAAGCAGAAGCCATTTATTGTTTACATTAAGCTATCTTTATACATTCTAAGTCTACTTGTTGACACATTCACGCATTATTTGCTTGGTCCCTCTATTTTGTCCATGCATCCAGCATGCACTCTTCAAGAAATATGATTGGTTACAGGTCATCTCTTTGTGGACTCCCTTTATCTAATTCTCACATTCTTGGTATTCTGCTTCTCAGGCTCTTCCTTCTTAATTTAGCACTCTTTCTGTCTCAGTAACCTTGAGAAATTCCTAAGAGTTCTGATAAGACTAGCTAAAGATGGTTAGGCTGGTGCACATTATGGCCTAAGCTGTTCAAATGCATTGCTACAAGGGGGTTTTTGTGCCTCCTTCTATGGGTTCAAGGATATATACTGCAAGCATAGAGTCTTGTTTTCTGACTTTGCTTACAGTGACTTATGCTGAATGTACTATCTTTTTCTAAATAAACATCAGCTTTAACATAATTCTAGCCCTTACAAGTTGCTGCTTTAAAGAATTTGGAAGTGAACTGTATCTGTATACATTTTTTATTTTCCAAGCAATTTATTTTAAGTAATGGGTGATGAGAGAAGACCACAGTTCATGCATTAGAGAGAATTGTTGTACTGAAGATTTCTATCTAGAAGGGAGTTTAGGAATGTGCGATAGGGATCATAAAGGATCAGAGGAGTCAGGGAAGAGTCTGCCAGGAAGAGTGATTTCTTTCTTCTGTAGCTGTTTGTCAGCTGAATCAACTCCCCACAACTTCTTCCCTGTCCTCCACTCCTTTAAAGAACACAAAAATTAAGAAGTTCCCATGATCACAAATGCTTTGGAGAGCTGCCCTTTGAGCTGAGAGCATGGGGCCCTTCCTGACAGGGCTGTGTCCTGGCACCCTTGGCAGCACTGCATCTGCTGCAGTCACATCTCATCAGCTGCAGGCATTGACCCTGTTCCTCAGCTTGTGGCTCTGTTCCCCAAGTGGCAGAGATGTGAATCTGTCTCAGCTTAGTGGCATCTCAAAAGAACTACATCATATATATTTAATTGGAATCAAAGTAATTTTAGAACACTTGCTGTTACTGATTTTTTTCCTATTTCATGAAATGTGTAATCCTAAATTAACTTTAAGGGATATTGGGTTTTTTCATTCATTGGGAGAACATTTTGCCTTTACATGTCTGTAGATATTAAGGCTTCCATGTGCATTCTGTTAAAGAAAGCATCTGATTTTTATTAACATATTGCTTCTCAGATCTTCATGACTCATCAGTCTGATGGAAACATGCAGATGCAGCTACGGAGAGCTCAGGTTCAGAAAAGGTTTCTCATAGAAAATGAGACTGAAAATATCACATTGCCCTCAAAAATATCAAAAGGCTTCTTAAAATCCTTCTGGATCCTAAGTTCACTGAAGTAAAGAGGAAATTCTCCTTTGATATGAGCAGGCTTAGAAACAGAGTAAATGATCTATGGCTCTTACTGTTTTCTCCCTGTCCCATGAATTCCCTGGCAACAAGGTCACTTCTTTGACTACAAAACACAGACTTCGGAGAAATGGGAGCAGCTGATAAATGTGGCAATGCACTTCATTATGTTGAGGTTATTCATGTCCCCAACTTAGTGGTGTGCTGGATGCTGAAATAACTGCATTGCAATTAAACCACAGATATATGTCCATTTAACAATGTTTACTACATAACATATATATTTTAGAATAATCAGTTTATTTAGTAAACTTCTATTTGCTGATTAATTTATGCCTCCTTGATTGATTTAATGGATTTTCTCTCTCTTCTATATCATTAAAAATCTACCAAGAAATAATTAAAATTTAATTTAATTAAAATTTAAATAAAAATCAATTTTTTCCACTAGTTCATTCTGGTTCTCATTTTCTTTTCCAAATCTGCCTGTCAGTTACCAGGACACACTAGGTTAATCTTTTCTCATCATTTTTTAGCAGGCAAAATAGTGCCCAAGAAAGCCATCCTTCCTCTTTAGCTAAGTGGAGACTAATGCTATATATACAAAGCATACATAAGATGATACATTAAATACATCAATAACTAACAGGTATTTGACATGGCCCTATTTCAGTGCAGATAAACAGGTGCCACACATTCTGTCTGACACAGTAAATCCTAAATCCTGCCCATGCCTTTGGATGTCAAGGCATTATTAATTACAATTTCCCTCAGGGAGGGCTTTTAACTCCTAAATAAAGGAATTAGTAGAACAGCTGTAGAATTAGTAGAACAAATATTCCAAAGCTTCGTCTCTGGAGGTACTGTCAACTTAATCGAAGACTGCAGAACCTGGACAAAGTGGAACTCAGTTGGTGCCTCAGCTGGGTTATGTGTTCATGCTCTCCGTGCTTCCAGCCACAAGCCTTTTATAGCCCCTTACCCTGAATAAATTTGGGAGAATCACATACTGCCACATGAACCAGTTTCAGGCTCCACACCACAATGCAATTTTCAAACATTTCGTTTCTCCTCCTGCTTACCTTGTGCAGATCTTCCACTCTCAGCATGGGTGAAAAATTATTTAAACACATTGGGATTTTCTTCCTTTGAAGACAGACATCCCTCCCCTCACTGTGCAAAGCTCAGGTCTTTTTAAAAGCTGTTTTTAGTGGCTGCCTTAATGACTGCTGTGTCCTCAGGAAGGTTGCTGCTATGCTTAGTTTGCCATCTCCCATACAAAACATGTAATTCCCCTTTCATTCTTTGAGTCTTAAACTTTTATTTTGTACTGTATTTATAGAGCAGGGACACAGTGTGGTGCACAGTTCATATCTGGGGAGCTTCACAGAAATCTGAGTGATGACAGCCTCAAAAGTGCTCAAACACTGGCTGGTAATCGAGGGGAAACTCAAGTGAAGGCAGAGAGAAAGAGCTCTCAGCAAAGTAGGTTTTTTAGCCTGGATTGTGTCAAGGAATCACTGGTAGTTTTTGAGATAAATGTAGCACTAAAGGGGAAGTAGGTTGGATACGCTGGGACTTCCAGGGACTGGGCTGGTTTATCTAAGCTGGACGTGATCAGCTAATTCAAAACATGCCACATTCCCGTCAAGCTCCCTGGAATTACATCCTTTCCTGTCTCCTTTCTTCTCTTGTGACATTAAAGAAAGGCAAAATGTTTAACAGGGGGGGCCTGATCTTGGAATAACTGGTGTTCACAAGAATGCTTTGTGCACCAGATTAAAGAAAACTAGAAATTTTTGAAAATAAAGTCTTCATTAATATGAAGTCAGGTGAACAAAAATATTATGTAAAGCAGAAACAAAGCTACCTGACCTATAAAATTACAGAAGTGTAGAAAACCAGCAATAAAATCCTGTCAAGGAAAAGTATCAGAGAATTACAAAAAAAAAAAAAAATCAAGTAACAAAATAAGAAAAAAAAATGCAAGAATACAAGCAATATCAAAAAAAGTATCTGGTGCTGAAGCAATGTCAGGCTGTTCTAACGGTCCACTGAAGCATTCATGAGACAGGTAAAAAATCCAAACCCAACTAGGTAAGTAAGTTAACGTGGTCTTAATATCTTTCTTGGTCAAACAATTGCTGATGTGAAGTATTGAGGTGAAAAACAATGCCAAATCCTAACCTAATTATCTGGATAAATGCTGATTACAAAGTTTAAAAGAGATTCTCAAAACTGTAAGGCAGAAAAACCATTTTGACTAGCCAGCATCTGTTCTGCCCTGCCCTCTGATTTGATTTATCATGAACTCATCAGATATGGGTATAATAAATAGACAAAAGAAACATAGATTAGAGCCTGATAGAAAGAAACACTATTTCACTAGTCCTGCCAAATTATTAAATAAAAATCTATGGATGATATACAAAAGAAGGTGCTTTCAAATAAGCCACAAAGCATTTAGAATTCCAGGGTATCTGAAGAAAAACTCCTTCAGAAGAAGTCTTTCCATTTTCATTTCTTAGGAAACAAATATAAGAAATAATGTTGTTTCGGTTCCTTAAAAAAATATATTCATTTTCAGAGCCTGGAAAATTTCTTGAAGTGGTATCTGATCATTCTTTTTTGTGTCTCTGTTATCAGCCCTGCCGAGAACTGCAGAACAAGGACTGTCTTGATTTGAATATCTCTAATATGTCCTGTCCAGTAAGATATGAGATCTCTGCCCTCAAGGTTCTCCTCATGGGAGTTCCTAAATCAGGTAAGGAGAAAGAAAACATTCCATATTACTGGCATTCCTTTGCTCCCATCCCTTCCACCTCAGGTGTTGTTTCCCTCAGATCTTGAGGTGGAACATAAGAAGGGGGACCAACACAACAATTCCTCATTCACTGAACCCAGTGCCAACCTCTATTTCATGAACTTAGAACAAGAGCAGGAATTAAAACCCACCATCCTTGTGCCACTCACAGCCGTGCCCTCTTATCCATGGAAGTAGAAAGATATGTAAGTGGAGTTTGAGAGCATGAACCTTCTTGGCACGTTATGTCTGATTAAAAATGTACAAAGTGCACGAGACAAAGAAACAAGTAGGGACTGGCAGTGATTTGGAAAATGTAATAGTTTAGTTTAGAGGAATTAGTAAGTGGATTTAGCCAGAACAAAAGGAAGAAATGGAGGTGATCTGGAAGGAAAACTGGCTGAACTTGCCTTTTATATTAACTGAAAAAGAAAAAAAGCCTCAACTCTAGTCATTAACAGCTGAGCTGGAGTCAGTCATGAAACAAAAATGATTGGGTTACTACAGAAAATTCTCATATCTAAGGGCACTTATGAGCTGCAATTCCATACATATTGGAATATGTATTCCTAAACCTGAATTTGCCTACACTTATTTTATTTCAACTGCTCTATGCAAAATTGTTTCAAATTGTTGTTTTCTAGGGTGAAGTTAATTATAGGATCACATAGAACACTCTGATGCCATTTTTTTCTTTCATGAGTTATTCCATTAAAAACTCAATGGCCCCAGTATAAAAATATATGGAGGGCACCTACTAAAAGGCAGCAAATCAATTCTTATAAAAATAATTGAAAAAAAAAAATTGTTACTCTTGAAGTTTAACCTTTTGTTTCTCTCTCCTTATAAAAATAGTTTTAGTTGGAGCTATATATAGCATATACCTTAGGGAAATAAAGGGGTACATTTCTCATTGTCTTCAGAAGTATTTTATGCCCTGCTAGAGTCAGCATTAAATTTGAAACAGAACATAGATAGCAGCCATTGAGCACAAGGTTTGGCAGAAAGATCTGATGGAAAAGTTGATGGCTTTTATACAGACGTGCTAATATACACAAATGGAATCCCCTGCCTAAATCCTCAGCCAGCTGTACAAAGTGCACATTCCAGCCAAAATACAGATGCTAGATTAAAAGCTCTCATCATTCCAAGAGCCACAAGTTTCTAGGTTCTTGTCTGATTTTATTCCAAATAGAAAAAATCCCCCCCAAAACCAGTGAAGCTATAAATGTCTCTGTTCCCTATCTCTGGCAAGCAACAATTGATTATTTTAACATCATTACTTTTATCAGTAACTCTTACCTCATGTCTTTGAAAGACTGGAACACTACTGGTATCAGGGAAATATGTTTCTGTAAAATTGTGTCTATTTTAGTTTATTCTAAGGAAACAATCATTCCATGGCCAACAACATCCCAGAACACTTTTAGAGCTACATTTAGAATGAGTCATCCAAGGGACTTCACCTTTTCCATGAAAATTAGACAGACATGTCAACTTGCACTTTTACTGACTTTTTCTCTTTTCATATTAAAACATATTTTACAGGTTTTCACCAATTCTTTCTGGCTGGGTAAGCTATTAAAAATATTGTGCTTTTCTAAGAGTGTGTGTGAAAATTTTATGCTGAAGAATCTCTCACTGCAAGGAATTAGGTGAACCAGGTCACCAGCCGAGGACTAAACTCACAGTTGTATTTGCACATTTACATCCCTGGTGATCTATCTTTAACAATAACTCCTGCAAAAAACATGCAGAAAGGAAAAACACAAAACTTAGAGATAAACAAGATTTTCATTAATCAGTCTCTCCATGAGATACAGAACTGAAGAGAATTAAAATTATTGGAAAGTAAATATCTCCATTAAAATGTAGAAATGTACATTAATTCATTAACCAAAGCATCTCATTAGACATTCATGAATATTCCTTTCTTACTTTTATTTTGTAATCCTTATTTTCCTAAAACTTAGATTCAGGAAGCAGAATGGATATAGACAATATGTAATTTGCTGAAAGGAAAAATAAGGCTGAGGGAATTGGGATTGTTCAGCCTGGTAAGGAGATGATTGTATGGAGCACTTGTACTCCTTTCCAAGGTCTGAAGGGGATACAGGGAAGGCAAAGAGGAACAATTCATTAGGAACTGGAGTGACAGGACAAGGGAGAATGACTTCAAATTGGCATAGAACAGGTCTGGATGGGATATTAGGAAGAAATTGTTCCCTGGGAGGGTGGGGAGGCCCTCTGGGCACAGGCTGCCCAGAGAAGCTGTGGCTGCCCCTGGATCCCTGGCAGTGTCCAAGGCCAGGCTGGACAGTGCTTGGAGCAGCCTGGGATACTGGAAGGTGTCCCTGCCCATGGCAGAGGTTGGCACAGGATGAGCTTTAAGATCCCTTCCAACCCAAACTGTTCCATGTTTCTATAAAAAATTTCATTGCACCTTCAGCACATGTTTGCAGAAGGACATTGAAATGCCCTCATATCATAAACCAGACTGGAAAAAGCCTTATTAAAGAAAAAATTCTATCCAAAACATTTTGATTTCCACATGTTAAAATCACAGCAATAGTTTCATTGCTTGCCAAGAAGGAATAAAACAGAAGGTGTTCGTATTTCCTCCACTGCACCCAAGACTGTGCAAGGGGTCCCACCAATCCTGTGCCTTGCATTTCACATTCCTATAGGTTCTTGAGTGAATTTTCACACAAGTCATTACGTGTAGGCATTTCTGTTTCCATTTTAATTCGTATTCCATGGGACAGGAAAGCAGTAGCCTTTAGAGTTTAGACTTTAATGCAGTGCAAAATGAATTTATGAGACTTGGCCACAAACCAATAATGCCAGGGAAGCCAACAAGAGAGGAATAATGTTGCGGTGCATTTAATAATGGTGCAGTCTAAATTACCCCCTGCCCTACTAACTCTTTTGGTTTTTGCCTGGTGGTGGGTATGCCAATCATTCTGTGTCCCTGTCCAGAAACCTGAAACATTCTGGGTGGGAAGGACTAACATGAATGGCAAAGGCTTTAGTTATCTCCATCCCGTATCATGTATCAGATGTCCTGTGTATTGTCCTTCTGTCTTGGTCACTCCCTCCTTACCTGGTATTGGTTATGGATTACCCTTGCCCCTCCCCATGCTCCTGATACAAAAGCTGAAACCTGAACCCCAGGGGGACTCTCCGGCTCTCTCTCTGGAGCAATAAACATCTATCTTCAACCCACGTGAGAGTCACTCTTTCTTCTTCCACGCTCTATCTATGCTTCAGCCTGAGGTTCAGACCCACCAAACCTAAGGATACAAACTTTCCATTTGGACCGGTGATTCCAGACACCATCACAGAATACTAAAAACTCAGTCATGCAGATGCTGTTTTCTTTTACAGTAATGTCTGTATATAAATTGATATGCAATAGAGCACACATATATAAAACTAGGGTGAAAAAATGAATTCCAATCTTGTTTTTGTTGTAGAACTGCATTGTAGGGAAAAAGTAAAACATAAAATATTGAAAACCAGTTTAGGAAAACATATTAGCAAACTACACAAATACATTCCTAAAGTGATTCTTTGAACTGAAGCAGAATTGCCAGGCTGAATTATGGATTCCCATACGGAATTTGCATATTAGGTAGAATATTGCTTCTGATCCTCTGTCTGAGTTACTTGTAGGTACTTTGGGGAAATTTCTATAAATTCTGTAATAAAATAAGCCATATTTAAAATAAATTTCATCATTATCTTACTATGTTTGATACACTGAAATTTGTAAGACTCTTTGACTTTTTCTATTGTATTTGAAGACCTACATTATACAGAACACCCAAAACAGAAACCACCCAATATTCTACAGTTTGTGGCAGTGAGTTCTGCAGACTATTTTTATGTTTTGGTGAAAAAGTACATATTCAGCTATAAAAGCAATAAATGTGGTTTTTTCATTCCTCATTTTCAGTCTTTTGATGTCCTATTTCCCTGCTTTCTGCTCCACAAAGAGGGTTCTAACAATTCCAAATCTATCCTCCTACAAAGCCATCCGAGGTCTCTAATTATATTGCCACCTTTCTCTGGACCTCTTCTTTTTCTGCTAAATGTTTTTCAAGTGCCTCCTGTGACATTTTAATTTGCATTTTTTGAAAAGAGGCCCAAGTCACTTAGCTTTGCAGCAGAAACCTTCTTCACCTTAAGTGCTCCCTTCACTCTTTGCTTGGCTCAAAGACCCAGCAGCTGTCTCACAGACTGCATGTGTCTGAAATATTTAATTTCTCATTAATTTCTCACTACTGCTAGGACATAATTCCATCAGAGTCCTCCTAATTCCCAGCTTTTAAACTATCATGGGTAAAACTTGTAACTTCTTAATGTGCTCAACCAGATCTACATTTCCATTTGCAGAAGATTTTCTAAAACCCTCCAATCATATACTTGGTTGCAGTGGCAGAGTTTCTGCCTGTTCCCTCTTTATTTTACCACCCTTCTGTTGTTTGGAGGATTTTTTTTTGTTTGGTTTGGATTTTTTCTATTTTTATGGTGGGTTTGAGGTTTTGTTTGTTTTATTTTTCTGTGGTTTTTTTTTTTTTTTTTCTTTTTGGGGTGTGTGATTCTTTCATTCATTTGTTGGGTTTTCGTTTTTTGTTGTTGTTGTTTCGTTTAATAGATTCTTCTCAAAACAATCTCAAAATGTAGTTTATTTGGATACCTCTTAGTGGCCCAATTCCTCTGTTGCCAAATAGTGAATTCTCTTCAGAATCAGTTATGGTTCACTTTGTGCTTCAAGTTAAGCACACTTGACTTCTGCCTTGAAAAGATTCTACTTTTTCATACTAAATGCTGTCCTAAATAAGGATTCTGTCTGAATGCTCTGGAATGAGCTGCCAAGCCCTAATGTCTGATTCTCCCAGAAATGCCTTGTCTGTTGGACAGATAAGAGTTTTTCAAATCAAAAAGAGACAGATTAGCAGAAGTACTAAAACATCATGGTAAGAAAAGAAAATATTCTTGAAGAAAAAAAAACAATCTATTTGAAACATTGGCCAGAAACAGATATAGTGCTTATGCAACATTTACACTCTCCTTGTCCTTGGAAAGCTTCACATGGACCTATAACTTGGCATTGCTAAACAAAACAGCTAAAAAGTAAATACAAGTTTTCTTTCCAATATTTAATAAAGGAAAATATGTACTGCTTTTAAATATTTAGCTTTTTATAACTGATTTTATTGGCAATAGAAGGTTGACATTCTAATTTGTCTATTATTTTAGCACTGATAAATATACAAATATCTTTTCCTTACATATAGCATATTTTAGGTGAATATGTAGGGACAACTGAGCATCTTGATAATCCTGCTGCCAAAACCATAGACTGAATAAAGATATTTTAGTCAAATGACACTGAAGCAGTTTTGAGGAGTTGTTGAATGACCCTGGTACTAAAGAGAAGTTAAGAAGACACAAATGTTCATAAAGAGTCCCCAAAGACAAAGGTAAATGAAGAACAGGACCTGAAAAGGGCACAAAAACCACAGCATGGAAGCACGCAAGTTTCTCCACTGACACCAATTAGCAAAATAACTATCTGAGCTATTCATTTGTAAATAAATTTTTGATGGATATAATATCCACATATTCTCAGAGGCTTTTCCTTCCTTCCAAATTTGTCGTTATTCTGACTGCATTGTGTTGCTGGGACAAGGTTTTGATGGTGGTGGGGCTGCAGGGGGGGCTTCTGTGAGAAACTGCCAGAATCTCCTTCTCCCATGTCCAACAGAGCTTATCCCAGCTGGCTCCAAGACCAGGGCCAAGCCCATCAGTGACACTGGTGTCACCTCTGGGGCAACATGCAAAGAAGATGGGAAAAAAATCCCACACAACTCTTACTAAAGAGCCAAAACTATGGTCCTGTCAAGGAAAATAATCAGGGAACATCATCTCTTAGACAGGCACATCTCCCTGGTTTTGCATGCATTTGGAGGAAAACCAAAATTAATTTATAATTGGCGAGAAAAGCCTTTGGAAAAGCTGTTACTGCAGTGATGTTGAGTGTAGTACTCCACAATGGAAAATCACTATCTTCATATATCTATGCAAACCTCTGGATATTTTTGCTTTAATTTTTGCTACTCGTACAACTGATAATCTGCATCTAAAACAAACGAACAAACACAGGACAGTTGCCAATGTTTAATTGTGCACCCTGACTTGCTCTTGGAACACAGCCTGGCAATTTTCCCCTTCTGTGCCTTTGTGGCCTCTTTGCCATGTATGGATTGCTGGCAGTGTTTACCTACTCAGAGCATCCTCTGCTCCAACCTCGTCATGAGAAGAACCACGGGGAAAACAACCTCTGAGCTCAGGAAATCCCTGCATGCTGAGAGTCCCTGGAATATGGCACAGTAGCACCGAAATGCAATGATACCAAAGCTTTGACCATGCCAGCCTCCTTCATTCCTCAGGCAGGATATTCCTGAGCCTGCTAACACACTTTATCTCCTGCAATTCTTCTTTAGAGTTTCATATCCCTCTCTTTCAAGTGGCAGAACTCCATCTGCAAGACTGAAAGGCTCACTGGGGCGGGATTGAAGGAAACTAATTAACTTTCCATGTCTTGACTTCCTCTACCTCCTCTTACACTGCCTTAGCTTCTACTCCTAAATAATCTTCCTTTAGTGTTGTATCTGAGTGCATTTCAGAGACAGCTCAATTTTCTTTATCCTGCACACAAGTCTAGATTCAAACTATATCTCAAGCACAAAGAATTGAAGCACTTTTTAGGCGGTTTTGCAATGAAGTCCTCTTCCTCAGCCTTGACAATTTAAGATACTGCAACTGCTACTTAAAAAAAAATATCATTTACATATCCCACAGAAAAATATCGTGTCAGTAAAATTTTGCCACAAGCCCTTAGTTCACATTTGTGATGATACTACAATCCTCCCTGGCATTCCTCTTAAAAATAATAAATATTTTTCTAAATGAAATTTGTGATATTACATTATAGCTCAATAGCATTTTTAGTACAATTTTTAAGTCTTTTTTATAGCATCCCCTGAAAAAATAATTAAATGAAACAGGTTCAGAAACAGTCATGGCTGTAATATCTCAGTCAGGAGTATTTAATGGCTTTTTGTTGTAAAATACAAGCAGGTTTCTATCATTTTATAAGCCACAAAATTATAAATGGAAGTGACATGCGTACAGAGGTCAAGTAGATGATTTTAACCTGGCTAAAAATCATGCATTTAAAGAAACAGCATCTCTCTTTACCTCTCTCTTGATCTGATGATATTTTATAAATCTATGCCTTTATGACCTGCCTCATATGGCCTTGAAAACAGGTAATGTGTTTCTTACAGAACTCAGAGTTTTGTCTCTAATCTCTAACAAAAAAACAACAACAACAAAAAAAAACTCCCAACAACAACACCCTAACAGGTTTATAAGTAAGGAATTGCCATGTTACTATTGCTAATGTAGACATGTGTGAGCCCTATAGTTGATATAAAAGTTTTCAGAATTGCTTTAAAAATGCTTTAAGAATTGTGCTACCACAAGATTTTACTGTGCTCCCTAAATTCTCTGCAAAAGAAAGCAGCAACACAGTGATACAGGTAGGTATTACTAAAAGTCATTCAAAGTCAATGTCTGCATAAGAAGTTATTTGAAGCACACAAATAACTTTTTTAAGGAATTCTTAAAAGATAATATGAAACTTTTGGACTTGGGTTTTACATATAAGTTATATTTCATTCCTTCAAACATTCATGAGCATTTAATTAATAGTCAACTCTATAGAGAGAAAGTCTCCAGTACAAACCAATAAAAGGTGGTGTATATAATTTTCACTCACTGCTTCCATCTCCTTCCACTTCAGGTCAAGAATATCCTTTTGCTGGCACAAACAACATACTTAATATAGGGTAATTTGCTAACTTTTTTTTTTTTTTTTTTTTTTTTTTTTTTTTTTTTTAGGTTTTTTTAAGTATTTATGTCAGATGTGCTCTAGGAATATTTGTAAAGCCCACTGCTGAAATAAGGGCAGGAATCAAGGATCAGTCTATGCCTGTGACAGGAGATGAAGGATTTGAAAAGACAGCCACAACAAGCAGCTGTTTGTTTGCTGCTGGTTTTGGATGGAGCCTGAAAGATTTATCATTTGATGTAGACTGGAATTGAAACAGAACGCTGAAAGTTACACAGGGTAATTGTGGCTTTGTTGATTTGGTTTAAATCTTAGCATCCTTCATTTAGTAATGTCCTCTCCAGAAGTATTTACTTACCTTTTATTTAAAGACAATAAGAACTCTAAGCTTCTAAGCACACTTGGTAGCAATTAAAGAAAAAGGAAAATCATTTCAGAATCAAATAAGCCCTATATTTTCCCCTCTCTACCAAGTGCACATGAAGAACTACTCAAAAAAAGGTAGCAGAAAACAAGTTAATCTTTCCTTNCATAAGTTTTAAAATTGAAATGGTTGAAAAGCAAAGAATCTGGAAGTCTTTTAGTATTAACGTTACATACCAACACTTTTAAAATATCTACACTCCCTTTACAGATGAGAATGAGGGAAAATGCACTGATATTGTGTGATAGATCATAGATGTTGATGGGTAAATGTGGATCATGATGGAAAAGTTTTCATTCTCCTCTCCATCTATCCCTTCCCTTCCCTTCCCTTCCCTTCCCTTCCCTAAACCAGCAGACCCAGCTCTCTCAGGCTGCAGGGACACAGGACAGCCCTAAGCTCAGCACCAGCCCCAAAAAACCTCCAGCTCTCCAGAGCCCATCTGGGAAGGGAACTGCAGTACCAAAGTTTCCTGATAAAGTGGGGCTGTATCAGCTCTTGAAAGATGATGAAAACAGGCCCTTTCTCCCAAGTGGAGAAAATCCAGCTCTGCGGACCCAGGAGCAGCATTTAAAGAACAGGAGGCTTGGACTCAAAAAGTGCAATGCAAGTATTGCAGAGATTACATTAATCAGCATAAAAGACCAGACTGCAGCTAAGAAATAGAGTTTATGTGCTGCTTTCTATAGAGAGTTTATTTCTCCTATTTTTCCTCTGCCACAGAGAGCACTTGGAGCAGGATCTACCACACCTCCACATCTCAGCTTCCATTCCTTAAACTCCAAATTCTCAGCAACAACTCACCATTCAAATATGTCAAAAAAAATCGTTGAGATTAAACATATCACCAAAAGTTGTGTGTAAGAGCTTGCCAATCCCTCTTGTGGGGGTTGTGATTCATGGGTTGTATCACACTCTCTATGTGCCCTCACAGTATGGAACTCTGCACAGGGGTCCATTTGTTCCTCCAACACAATCTGTTGGCAGGTCAGACTGTCAGCTTCCCGCCAATGAGCTGGGTTATAAATGTACTCTAAAAGTGGCCCAGATATTTATAGTCATTAAAAGTGATCTCAGACCAATACAGGATGGATGCATTTAAAAACACAAAGTATCTTAACTATTTATCAAAATGTTATTAGTAAATTCTAGAGAAGATCTTAAACTGAAGTCTCCTGAGGAAAAATTAGCCATCAGACTGTATCCCTCTCTTTTATATCTCTCATTGGAAAAAAGTTGATGGCCAGAAGTCAGCCCACAAAATTGATCAGCAGCATATTTCTTCTCTCCAAATGGAGGAGAAAAACAACATGTTACTGCACCATCATGTGCCTTGTCAAAGACATCTACATGTTCTCCTTTAAGTGCTAGAAAGCAGTAACATTGGTAGGGTTGTGCCTCTTTTGGCTGGACCAAATCCTAGCATCCCATCTGTGGTGACAAAAGAACCCCAGGGGTAGTTTTATTGCTTATTATTTAGCAAAAAATTATATATAAATATTGATAGGAAATCGTTTCAGAGACAAGTTAATTGCTCTTATTTTTAGTGACTCATGTAAAGCATTGACACAGAAGCAGCCATTTGGCAAAAGTATTAGCAGCTGAATAATGTTCTTAGCGAAGACTACTAGCACTCTTCCAAATTCTCTACTTTAAAATCACATCATTGATGACATACTTACAGTAGAAATAGGAGGAAAGCAAATTGCTTTGCAAAACAACAGCCATGCCAAAAAAAAAAAAACTCTTGAAAAACCCATTCATTATTAATTCTAACAGGTCATTAAAGAAATGATTCCTTTACTTGCTCACGCTTTTATCAGTCAGGAAAAATAAAGTATGTTAATGTCTTTTATTTGTTATACTGATAGTTAAAAACAGTGTAAAAATTACATTGTTGGAGCTAATTTAGCTTTCTAGATGTCTGTCCTAGTTTAACGGGGCTATCCCAATCGTGACTACTTTGTTGTGTCTAACTGCTGCCCCTCTCTTTTTTTTTCGGCAGGCGGCTTTGCGGGGGGGCGGGGGCTGCTGCTTGGCTTGCTCGCTGCNCTCTGGAACTGATCCGAAAACCTCTGGGATCGCCGGAGCCCGCGAAAGAAGCTCTGCGCCCTCCCTTCACGTTCATCTTGAGTAGATTCCTTTACCTTGTGAGGGGAGTGTTTTTTTCCATTTGTCAATAAACAGGTTTTTTCCACTTTCCTCCAAGAAATTCCTTCCCAAACCCAGGGCTGGGGAGGGGGAAGGGGCGGTGGAGGTTTGTTTTTGGGGGACTCCTTTGGAGGTTCTCCCCTGGTTTGTTAGAAACCAGGACAATGTCTCATTTCCAGAAGTGCAAAGTGGACAGATGCTGATTATTGGAACCCAGGCTGTTGGTTTAGCACGTCTTTCTATGTTGCCTTTTTTTCTTTTTAGCCTAATAGTGCAAGCAAAATTATCCCTAAATTAAATTTCCTCTTTTTCAGTTTGAAGCCATTTCCCCTCGTCCTATCACTCCAGTTTCTGAAGAATTGTCCCCTTCTGGTTTCCCTGAGCCCCTCAGACCCTGGAAGGAGCTGTGAGGTCTCCACACAACCTTCTCCTCCCCAGGCTGAGCAGCCCCAGCTCTCCCAGCCTGGCTCCACATCCATTTCATTTATCAAGTTCATTTATCCATGGCCTGCTCTGGACTTGCTCCAACAGTTCCATGTCCTTCTTATACTGTGAGAGCTGTGCTTTCCCACATAAGAATTAATGGGGTAGGTGATATAATTTCTAATACTGCCTTAAAAGCCAAATGGTTCTTTGTCAAACCTTGTTTCATACCTTTCACCAAAAAGTTAACATCTCACATCACGATGTTCCTATTCAAGCCTTTATAAATTAATAATGAGTAATAAAGCACATAATAAAATAATTCATTTTCAGGGTATCTTATAAATTCATACCCTGAATCAGTTGAGTTTGTTTCCAATAAGTAATTCAGAAGGGTGGGAAGAATGGTGATCTAAGTTTAACTTCCCAGCACATTACCAAGGGTTTCAGCATGTTTTTGAAGCACTTTCACAGTGCATGATAAATCAATCAAATGGGGAGCAGATGTCTAATATATTCTTTTCACATAAGCCAAATAGAAGTGGGTCACACTGTGTCAGATGGAGTACAACTGCTTGTCAGCCACGCGTGCCACAAGATAATGGGTGTTGATTGACAGTATCAAGTATCAAAGGTTGAACCCGGGGTTCCAGAGAAATTCAGAGTGGGTATTTTAGGGATAAGAAGTATGTTCCTCCTAAGAATTAATTCCTTTTTAACTGATTACTGTTAAAAGCTGCTGGTTTAGCTTTGTAATATAAAAAGATTTGCAGATCAAGTGCAGCACTGGGAAAAGGATTTGCAGGAGCTGGTGGCTGAGAATTGAATATGCCTGATACCAGAACATCCCCCCGGCCCTGGGCTGAGCCCCAGTGTGGGCAGCAGGGGAGGGGGACTCTGCCCCTCTCAGGTGAGACCCCACCTGCAGAGCTGCCCCAGCCCTGAGCCAGCACAGCAAGGACCTGGAGCTGCTGGAGAGAGCCCAGAGGAGGCACCAGCATGAGCAGAGGGATGGAGCAGCTCTGCTGGGAGGAAAGGCTGGGAGACCTGGGATTGTTCAGCCTGGAGAGGAGAAGCTTTGGGCTGAGCTCAGTGTGGCCTTGCAGGGCCGGAGGGAGCTGCAGGAAAGATGGAGAGAGACAATTGCCAAGGCTGCAGGGACAGGACACAGGGAATGGCTCCCAGTGCCAGAGGGCATAGTTAAATGAGATATGGGGAAGGAATTGTTCCCTGGGAGGGTGGGGAGGCCCTGGCACAGGGTGCCCAGAAAAGCTGTGGCTACTCTGGGATCCCTGGCAGTGTCCAAGGCCAGGTTGGATAATGGGGCTTGGAGCAGCCTGGGACATGGAAGGTGCACCTGCCCATGGCAGGGTGGCACTGGATGAGCATTAAGATCCGTTTCAACCCAAATCATTTTATGATTTATGTGTAAATAAATATATGTAGCTATTCCAGCTCTTGAAGCATGAAATGGTAAGCCTATTGATTTTTATCAGAACCAGCTAGCTTAGATATGCACTGTTGATTCATGTGACCTGTATTTTGCTAATCAGTGATCAACCTTTTTAAATGTAATGACTGTCCCAAGTAAAGGAATATCCATATTACTTTAATAAGACATATAAATATTGATATATTAATGGAAAAAAGATGCAAAATTAGTTATATTGTGTAGATATAGTGTATCCTGCTCTGGCACACCTTTCCATCAACTTAAACATAGGCAGAGGTGAGCTCCAGAGGACACCAAGTCTTCTCTCCCACCAGATTTTACCAGTGTCATTGCTGTCCTTATTACTGAAATTTACTGCCTAAGCATGTACTACCTGGTCCATCCCTGACTTCTTCTATAGAACTAGGGATTGACTCAGTTTCCATGCCTTTTTCCAGAAAAAATTCTCAGGTAAAAATGCTCAGTAATCATCTTGTTTGCTTCTTTGTTTTAAATTTCCCATTCTGCTGAATTCGTTAATAACAACCTGAAACAAGACAGAATATGATCTCCAGACTTATTCCCAATTCCTGCCCTCTTGGCTTTCATCACTGCTTCTCCTTCAGGAATTCTCCTGACCTCCCTTTTCCTGCTTCATCATCATGAATCAGTTCTTTTAAAGCATACCCAGAGGTGTTCCTGCTCCCTAACCTGGCTCCTTTCTCCAGGGCTGCTGCAAAACCTCTGTCCTCCCAGAAGGGACACTTGATCAGCTCCTTCAGTTTCTGCTCTTTCTTCCAAATCACCCTTCCTGGCCTGGGACTTCCTCCAGTGATACAATTTAACTCGTGGCCAGAATGTTACCAGCCGGTGTAAATGTATCAGTCTCTGAGGGTCCATCCCTTGCAGATTGGTTTAAAATGATCTTGGCGAGACTGCTCTTCAGAGATGTTTTGTAAAGTAAAAGGTTTAATAAATGAATAATTACAGAAACCAAAAGAAGAGCCAAACACAGGTGTCTAAGAAAACCTCTGACACCCTGCTGGAAACACTCCAAAAATCCCCTTAGTTCCTTTTTGCTCCTTCCTAAATACTTAATGTTTTAGGAGGGATGATTTGGCTTGCTGCCAAAAGGGAGAAGTACAGGATTTGAAGAACATTGACAAGGTCCGACAGTGCTTCTCTCTTGGCACTGAGACAATTACAATGAGAAAGGCACAGAACTTCCTAGTTAGATTTCCTAAAATGTCTAAAGGCAAATTGAAACTCTTTCTTTTTACAAAGATGCCCACTCAATGGTGGGGGATGCTTTACTACACTCCAGCTCTCCTGAAATGTAATAGGAAAATTCTGCAAAGCACTGCATCTCCAATGCAGTCTTTTCTTAATGCTCACCTGTCTTAGGATGCCTGAGACAGCAAACTTGTGCTGAGAAGAATAAAAATGCAATTGGGAGCCTGAGAAGTGCTAACAGTTCAAATAAAAGCCACCTAATGCTTTTCATCACAGAATGAATAAATTTAATTTTATCCAGTATGATTTTTAAAACTGAATGTTTCCAAAAAAAGCTTTAGACTCTGTCTTAAAGGTAATTTTGGGGTCGTTGAACAAATGTGTTTTGCTGGTCCCATGAAATGCTATTTAAATTTGGCCATTTCAAACTAAAGAGAGTCATGATTTCCCATCTGTGATTTCAATTATAAAACTTGATTTCAGTAACCTTTCAGAACCCTGGAGCTTTCCGAATTCCTGCTCACAGCCTACACATGGCCACATCAGGGCTCTGCCCAGAGCCCAGAAAAGCCACTGGGATTGAAGAGCTGTGGGAACAGAGCCTCAGCCTAGAATGAGGACACAGCACATGGAACACCAGGACTTAGAAATTCTGACCATAAGCCTTTTTGTTTATTTAATACTGATTGTTTCCATTAGAGCATCTCTCGTCCAAATCCTGCCAACCAGGCCCTCTCCCAGATAGTGCTAGAAGAGACCTCTTTGGAAATCACTTTTCTATTTTACAAGCCCAGATTTTTATTTTAATTCCTTTTTCCTGACCAATCTGACTTGGAAGAGCACATTAGTTCCACAACACGTTTCATAGCTGAACATTTCCTTGTCATTTGAGAGTAATTTACCTCTCATTTAACTGCATTCTGCTTTCTGTAATATGATTTGGCTTGATACAGTACATAGAAAATGTCTTTTTTAGAAAAAGAATCAATTGCAGTGAAAGAAAAGGAACACAGAAAGCTGGCTGTAGAAAATAATTTTAAACTATTCTTGCCTTGTCTATACTAGTCTTCGTATTTTAATAAACTAAATTTGCACCGTAAATTATTTTAGCAATGTTAATGCTCAACATACTGGCATCTAATTTTTGTTTCCCAGTCTGTTTGTTGTAATCCAGCTCATTACTGAGCTATAAAACAGCCATGGAAACATACAATCAAATATATCACCAGAATATTCTGTTCACTGAACAACACATGTTTGAAGCCAAATCCTTTTTCTACTAGAAAACCAGCTTGATTTCAGAAAGTAAGGACAGCATTTCCTAAAAATTTTAATGAGATCTCAGACTAGAACATCATTTAGTCATCAGTAACACACAAAAAATTTAGACTATACTTTAAGATGAATCAAAAAGCAATTTTTCCCTTGAAATATGATTCACACCTGTGCCTGTATTGAAGTGGTACTGGTTGAAGAGCATTTTGTTTAATCTCTTTGTTTTAGCATTCACTTGATTTTATTTTGGAAATGTCAAGCTCAATTATGCTCTTTGACTGATTAAGGAATTAATTTGAGAGGGCAGATTATCAGATACTAAAGTGCAGTGTTTTCACCTAAATACAGAGCCTACACTAACAGCTGCATTACACAAACATAATACACTGCCATGGTAATTGTGAACACACAACCTGAGTCTCCTCAAGTCATGAATAAGAATTTCTACAGGCTTTCTATTCCTTCTCCCATGGGCAGAAGCATTACATCCCAAAAAGGTGCTTTTGCAGGACAAATTCCCCATCAATAATTTTTCTTTCCTCCCTACTGCCTCTAAGCCATTATACTAAAGAAAAGATGTACAGGGAAGCTGCTACTCCTCACCTGAGGTTTTGACTCTTTTGAAGAATGAATAAACAAACCATTTATCTTTTCTTCCTTTACATTAAGCAAAATATCACTTGCAATAAAAAGAAAGAAAACTTCAAGCAGTGCAAAGTAAAAGGAACAAATACCTAATTTTCTTATTCTGAATTTAAAACCAAACCCATGAAGAAAGCCCAGAGCAGTGACTTCAAGGATTTGTTTGAGGGGGGACTTTTCTCTTGGTCACAGAACAAGGACAAAAGCCCTTAGAGAGGGAAAGTCACAGACATGTTTCACTTGATCTTGGAGAAATCTGATACAATGGTGTGTGTAAGGAGAACGATTATAATATCAGCATAGCTGAGCTGCTGCTGTGGATAATGGACTGGCCCAATTATTACAGACAAGTGCTTATAAAATAATTCACTTCAGAGCAGAGGGAAAACACTAACAGCATGCTCTAAAGATCAATACCAGACTGCTTTTTTGTGATTTAATAATCAGTGACCCCAGAGAACAAGCAAGGAGGAAGGAAATCTGCTGATTGTGGGAAACAGAGACCAGGCAGCAGGGAGGGTGGAGAAGGGAGAGAGGAGACGTGGAGAGAGCTCAGCACAAATGGCTGAGGGAAAAGGGTATGGAAGAGAACAGGTACCAGTCCTGGGGATCCACAGCAAGAAGTGGACAATCTATAAAACACTGACTTCAATCATTTCATACAGAGGCTGAAGTGATGCTTCCATTTTGCAGCTTTGTGGCTATCATAGCTTCTTACTGTGGTTTTGACTGTATAAAAGAAAAACTGACCAAGGATATGAAGGAGAAGCTCACACACTTTTCCAGCACTTATGGGTGGGAAAAAATGCAAAAAACAAGGTGCAACAAGAAATTGGGAGTTGTTTGCTTTTAAACACCAATAAAATTTCTGATACTGAAGTAGTAGAGAAGGTATCTGACAGTGCAGTTTTCAGTGCAGTACCGGACCAGACAGCCTGAGGAGATCACATGCATCCTTTGGTACAGAAGCTGTGCAAACACCTGTCAGGAATGTGTGATTATGGTTGATACTGCATAAGGAATAAATCTGCTACATTATGTAATTAAGCTCCTTTGAGTCCTACTTCTTATGATAGTATTTTGCTGGTAGAGAAGCAACCCAAGACTCTTGACATAGAGCTCAACTGGAGTAAAAGCATTATAGTGTGCAAAAGCATGACTGCAAAATATTTACAGCAAATAAAAACCCAAATATAAACCAAAGGATGCTAGGTTGCTACTCAAATTGCAGTGTTCTATTAAGAACATTTTGAAGATTATTATAAAAAAAGTGCATCAAATATTTAGAAAAAGTGAAGCCAAGGTCATGCAGAATTCAACAGCTCTAATTAAATTACACTTCTGTTTAGAAAACAGTAGATAAAAAGTATATTAAATTCTTCAGTGAAAATAAAATTCTGTCACAAAGAATTTCATGCCAATATCTAGTATGGAAAAGTAGACTGGCTTGTGTTAAACTAACTCATAAAAAGCTGGACAACAAGAACCTCTGAGAAAAAGTTCTATTATCACAGAAAGGACCTTCAGAACACCCTTTAACTGATAAGGGGAAAAAGTACCACGGAATTCTCCAGTGTACCTATTTTCCCCTTAAAAATCCAAGTAGAAAATGTTGAGCTTGTTAATGATGACATAATTTATGCACTTTCTTCATGTACACTTAATATTTATTTAGGTGAGTAAATACATTATTAGGTTTAGCCTTTGCTGTTGTAGCAGAATCTTTTTCCCACTTATGTCAAGACCTTTTTGTGTGTGTTTTGTTAGTTTGTTTGATTGCCTTTTTTTCCTAAAAAGAATTTGCTTCCCTGAAAACATACAGAGAATTTTGGAAGGACCCCACCTGAAGATGTAAGTGCATAAATGGGCATATTTGTGTACATCACTACATCAGCTGCTTACAAGGTCTGCATTCCCACTTTTTCGTTTCTTCCATTTGAAAATGGTCTAAACAGGAACTGTCAACAGGAAAGGACATCTTGGTCTCAAAATACACAAACACGTCCTCTAATCCATTATATTCTACTGGACTATTACATTTGCTATTTTTCAGTAGAAGAAAAATAAAGTTACTTCAGACAATGCCACAGAAATCTTCTATTGGGGCTGATATTTCAAATCTTGCTGTAACAAAGTGAGTAGAATAGTCTTTTCTAGACCTAGAGAGAGAACTGGCAAATATTTCTTCTTGTGAAGGATCAGCAGGACTTTTCCTTCTGATACATTGAGATAGTATATTTTAGAAATCTTCTGGTTTTATTGGGTGTTGTGGTTTGTTCTGTTGCTCCCTCGTTGCAGTGGTCTCTCCCTGGTGGTATCCTCCCATTGAACTGTCAGTTTCCCCTAGCCCGGCCTTTGTTCCTGATTGTTCTATGCCAGACCTATGACTCTGCCTCCTACCTCCCTTGTCAATTCTTACAGTACTTGTCCCTTACTCCAGAACGTTCTGTAGTCCTTGACAAGTGATTGGCTATGACAAGTTGTATCCTCCCCTGATGTCTCTTCACAGGCCCCTGCAATGTCTGTCAGATTCTTGGATCCTCCTATATCTTCTCCTCATTGGCTATGTACTTGCCCCTGCCTGTAAGACCACCCCTGTTTAAAAGCCTATGTTCATCCCTGTGTGCTGTCTTCAGTCATTGTATTCCTCGTTGTCACCCTCCCTCCTGAGGAATAAAACCCCTCTTGGATTTACAGCCTGAAGACCCTCCTCTCATCCTTTGCCTCCGCCTTATGTCTTGCTTGCCTTCCGTGCTAGAGCCCTGGCTTTAAGCCACCCTCTGGGAAAACCTGCTCCTGGAGAGTGTCCCCCGCTGTGTGCTGCCAGTGACTGGGCTGGACTGGGCTGTGGGACAACTAGGCACTGCGTCAATTGGGCAATGTAGCCCCAAATAAACTGGAGGAATATTTGCCTTGCAGTAACCATAGTTAGAAGTGTCCCAGCTGTGTTCTTTGGATCGTGTTTTTTGGTGTAGCAACAATTCAGGTTCCTAAGGTTTCCATGAAAGACTAAAACTGATTGTTCCTTTCTTCTTCAGCAAGGCCCAGGCAGAAAAATAAGGCAGAACTGGGAAAGAATTAAATACCCCTATTGAACCAGGAATAGGTTTTAGATCATACTAACTTCACTATTCTTCTTCTCTTGACAAAATGGATGATTTCAAAAACACTTGCTGAACATGTGAACCTGATAAAAATCTTTCTTGTCCAACAGAAATCTATAATTCATAAAAGGTGCTCTTTACACCAATTGCACATCATTTTGCCCGTTGTCTTTAATTTCATTTACCACAGATAGAGGTTCAGACCAAAATCCAATTAATTACTTGTTCCTACCCACAAAATTAAGCTGAAAATCCCTTGTTTTCAAATCTCATTGTAAATATTTCGTAAGTCATTAAACCTTTTTTTCCCCTTTTGCAGAATTTTAGCTCATCACCTCACTGTGCTACACTGAGTACCTATAAATAAACCCTCTCTTTTATGTAGAAATGTCTCCTCAAAGTAAATTCAGGGGCCCAATTCATTATAAAAGTTTTGCCAAGGTCTGAAGACAGTTTACACTTTTAATATGCAGATTCTCCAAACTGTTAATGGTATCCTTAATTTATACTGGATTATTTACATGCAGGTCACACACTGTGTTGAGTGTGCTGGGTTTAATGCCATTATGAAAGTGTCTTCTGAGAAAGACAAGAGTGATAAAATATTCCATTTTGGCATGAGAAAACAGATTCTAATAGGCCCAGTAATCAATTTTTATCTTTACTTTGAAAGAACACATTAGAAACAAACAGGGAGGTGCTGGTAAGGGAAAGAATGTAATTTTGGTACTGATGAATGCAAGAAAGGGCAAAGCAAAACACATGGGCCTTTATCATTGTATTATTAATACTATTATGTCACTAAGAATATTATGAAAGCACAAGCTTGGTGGTTTCCACTGTTCCCTGGAGCACAGAACACAGGTTAGGTTCAGAAAATAAAGCCACCAGGATTTCACAATAGCAGACCCTGGCATCAAATTATGTCTCTCTGCTAGACTGAAAGCACTTGTTACATCTCAATGTAAAGTAAAGAAAAGGACAAAGAGGATGTAGCAGGTTTGAAACCTGAAAGTCAATTTTTTTTCTTATTTTGAAAAAAACACTGTGTAGTATAAAAACTATCACTTCAGAGAAACACCAAATCGGTGTAACAGTGTTCAGCAGTGATCCTAATGGTAGCAATAAAAGTATTTCTACTCTAATAACCTAAAAGAATTATGTGTGAAGGGCTGGTTCAGGGCAGGCACAGGCTGCACAACAGGGAAAGGTTCTGCTGCCTCCAGAAGGTGCTGGGCATTGCCCAGGCTCCCCAGGGAATGGGCACGGCCCCGAGGCTGCCAGAGCTCCAGAGGCCTTTGGACAGCACAGCCAGGGATGCACAGGGGGGATTGTTGGGGTGTCCGGGCAGGGACAGGATTGCTGGTTCAATGATGCTTGAGGGAGGCTTCCAACTCAGGATAGTCCATGATTCCATGATTTTCTCACTCAGAAGATACAGAGCACATCTTTCAACAGACCACAGCAACTATATAATTTTGTCAATTGTTGATAAGATAGATGGTGGTTTTGTGGAAATATGACCAAGTTTAGTAATACATTCTTATTCTCACGATCATTTCTGTAAAAATTAATTTATATTTGTCCCGGGCTCTAGTGTAGGATGCGCACAAAGTATTCTATCACCATCTTAACGAACTGTTGAATCCAATTGTTGGGGCAGTGCTCTTCCCCGGCCCCTTCCCTCAGGGCTATCTTCTGCTAATGGCCCATCAGATGCCTTGCCCATGACTCATAGATAACACCCTCTGGAGTTATCTCTGTTTAATGAGCCATCAAGGACTCCCTGCATGACCCATCCCATTGTGAGATGCTCCGCCCAGAGGGAGGAACCAAGCATTCTCACCTGGATATAAGCTGGGGTTTGGGACAGTACAGGGGGCTTACCCACTGGATTCCCAGAGGACTCAAGCTACCAGACCTTTCTACGGGATCACTGCTTGAGGAAGACCACCTCATCTGGACTGCTTCCATCACCCTGCTCAGGTTGTATTCTGACTCTCTCAGTGGTCTTTTTGGGTTTTTTTGCATTTATTTTTACCTTTTCTTTCCTTTCTTCCTATTAAGTTGTATTTCTGACTTGGAGCCTCTCACTTGTTTTGCTTTCAAACCACTACAATATTGTATTGTTACCCATGGTAAAGTTCATCACACAGCACTAAAAATCCGATAAGGCAATATGCTCCATCTATGCTGAGAAAGTTAAGAAAGTTGCCTCATAATGACATTTTTAGTGTTAAGTGATTTCATTTGTCATTTCCTTTTGTTTTGTTTATATCCTCAGTATCTTCTAAGAGTATAGATCGTCATTAAAAAACAAGGAATATTAGAATGAAAAACTTTGTGTATGAGTTTATTTCATGTACTATAGCGGAAGTGTAAATTCAGGGTCATTTTCAAATAAGTGAAAAAGAGACTCCCCTTACAATTAATCCTACATGTCCTCGGTCTCCTACCCACCCCCCAAATTACTTCTACTTAAAATAAAACAACTTACTGTTTTATTTGTGAATTATAAAATGTATGTTTCTATCTTTTCAGTCAAAACCAAGAACAGTGAATTAAAATTAACTGGGATTTTCAGAAGTTTAAATAAGAATTTTTGAAGTTCACAATAATTTGCTTTGCAGCAAGGCAAAACTCTAACCATTTTTTTTTTTTAATTGAACTTCATAAACCAGGCTCTTTGATTTATATTTCTTCCTGGGAATTCCTGGATACTTGTCAAGAGAAATAAAATTTGTAATTCTGTTAAGTATTAAAAGTACTGTTCACTTAAAACCAATTTTTCAACACCAGCTTCACTCTTATATATATTGGCAGGGTTGGCTTGCCCCAAGAAGCAGGAAATTATAAGAAACAAAAGTCAGAACTTTTGTCATGCAATGAATCCATTTGATCATAATGACACTAAACACAAACTTTTGAAACACAAAATATTGTTCTATTCAACACTCCATCCCTAGGCAAGGTATATTTTATGCTCCCATAATATTTATGTGCAGTTTTGAGGCAAAGTGCACAATGTGAGCAATAACCTCACTGTTTCGAAGAAAGATGGACGTAGAGCTCTTCTCATTTGCCAAATTCAAGTTATGCCAACACAAGCCCTGTCAGGACACTGTATTATGACAAATACATTAACCTTTTTACAGATCTTAACGCACAGGAATCTTTTCAATCATGTTGTTTGCTTTCTGTAGTTTGCTCTGTGGTGCTGCTTATTAATTCAATCACAGCACATGTTCAGGTATCCATCAGGTCAGGAAACTCAAGACACCTAATGAATTATTAAAAGCTTTGTATGACAAAAGCAGGGAAAAGGAATCCTCATCAGAATCCATGTGAGTCATGGAAATTTTACTCAGAATAAGCATTTCAAATTAAAATACACAATAACTTTGTGTTACAAATTTTGTGCTCCTCCTGCGCTCAGAAAGTGCTCAGAGGCGCAGGCAATGAAAACTCAGCTCAGTGAAAACTCCAGCTTGGCAAATCCATCCTTATGGAATCAAGGGATTCTTATATCTGAATCACTGAATCACAGAATGGTTTGGGTTGGAAGGGAACTTAAAAATTCATCTCATGTCATCTCCTGCCATGGGCAGGAACACCTTCCACTGTCCCAGGCTCCTCCAAGCCCCATCCAACCCGGTCTTGGAAAATTCCAGTAATCCAGGGGCAGCCACAGATTCTCTAAGCACCTGTGCCAGGGCCTCCCCACCCTCACAGAGAAGGATTTCTGTCTATCTGACCTAAATTTCCTCTTATCCAGTTTGGGTGTTCAACATATCAAATCAGTATTTAAAATATTTCTTTGTAACCCATTATAAACCATGCAAAGTCTTCCTTACAGTTTGCCTGTGGGCCTCCTCTTACTTCTCCAAGATCCTTTGCAGCCTTTCAAAGAGGATTGCCTTCTGTAGGATACCTCTCCCTACAACCTATTTGTATCCCTGCCCCCATCCCTTCTTGTAGGCATTTCCTAACTCAGGTGTCTCCTCACAGATGTGGAGGAAAAGTCACACAGTTACACTTCCAGTTATATTACTCCAAGTAAAGTCTTGTTAATTTTTGTTTCCAGTTTTGCTTTACATCTTGCTCAAGTGACACTCAGAAACAAAACTGCAAATTAGGCATTGAGCCATGGCATAGGACATGGCAATGTCCCCTTGTGATGACAGTAGGTGGGTTGAATATTAATTCTTCATCAGATTTACACAACTCTGTTGTAATTTGTCTGGGGAATGTTTTTTCCCCCCAAGACCCCTAATGCCTGTGACCACTTGGAATGACCCTCCATACCTTCCTTGACCTAACTGTCTGAATGCCAAGACCCTCCCAGAATAGGACACTAGATAAGACCCCTGTATTTCTTTGTTCTTTCTCTTCAGCCCCTGGACCCCTTCGAGAATAAATGGCTTGGAATAATCTGGGGGTAAGAGCCTCTTTTGGTATCTTTTGTCCTGTCCCTCTGAAATATTTCCTCCAAAGCCTGGCCAGAGCTAGCCCACAGAGGCAGGCAGGGGGTAATTATTTCACAACTCTATGTGATCATTAAAGATATTTTATACTTTCTGGTCAGAAAGAAAGAACTTTTTCCTAAACTTGGATAACCAGGAGAGGGATAATCTGAGAAACACTTTCAACAAAAATATTTGCTCTTTTAAACTCAGAGGGGAATGCATTGCTTGTTTTTAAAAAATGTCATCCTCAAAGCCTCTGCTAATCCCATAGTCAAAACAGTCCATTTTATTTATTATTTATCTGTATTTCTTATTTATCTGTCCATAACAAATAAACTCTTCTTCATTTCTTTGTCCAAATAAGAAGTCTCTTTTTCTACTAGGATTTTGGGAATCAAATGTTAAATATTTAAAATATAAATTTTAAATGACCAGTTTATGTCATATTTTATTGTAAGTTTATTCTATTGGATTCATTTTACATGTGTTTCATGGATTTAATTACATGAACAGAATTCCATTTAATTCCATTTTTATTAAGGAAAGATGTACTGATAAAATGAAAGCTGAATTTTATAAGATGTGAATCACAAACACAATCACTATTGGAGTTCTCCATAAATTCACATAAATTAATTTTATCTTCTTAATCAGTTCTGTAGAATGCAGTCCGTCATATCAATACCCATGTCTTCTTCAGAGGAAAAGTATTTCTACAAAGATATTCATGATTTGGTTATGGCTTACTGTGATTGATTTCTTGTTCCTCATCTATTAAAATCTCTGATCATTACCAAAAAAAAAAAAAAATCCTGTTTTGTTACAAACCAAGCGACAGTGAGAGTGAACAAAAAAATCTTCAGAAAGTGATTAATGCATCCCCATACGTTGCAAGTAATCTATTTGCTGAAATACATAAACTCCTTGGCAAATACTTGTTAAAACCCCAACCATCTGGGATCAATCTGAAGAGTTGCATGCATAAAGGACAAGACCAGGAACATCATCCAAAGCTGAGTCAAAGAAAAGGTTGTTTTTTTTTTTTTATGTCAACCTCAGTGGGCTTTTTGATTAAACCCTAAAAACTGAATGATAAACTTAGCACTCTCTGCTCAAAGGTGAACCTTAAAATAAAATGTCTGCTATGCCAAGAACAACCCAGCAGCTCCCACTGGAGTCTTAATACATTGTAGATGAAAGAAATGTAGATTTGAAAGGAGACTCTGAAGAATAATTACCAAAGTACAATCAATCATAAAAAATGCAAACACATTCTGGTGATCAACAATAGCTGCACTCCAGAAGATTTCTGCAACCTGAAATATCTAATTAACATCTATGCAAATACCAGGCATTGTCAACAAAAGCACCAGCTGCAGCTGGTCAAATTCCTTGATAATCTCTAAAGACCTTGTGAAGTTATGAGCACAGAAGTTACACAAACACCAGAGATCTGAGTGAAAAACTGAGCTCAGTAAGTTCCACATTTAATGTGATGGTGCATGGATATCTACCCTTGCTGTCCTTATTTGTTCTCTTCAATGAATATGGATAAGCGATTAACCATTGCTCCTCTAGAAGTTAAGATGTATTACAGGAATAAATTCAACATGGATTATAGGATGTGAACTTCTTATTGACCAACTTGCAGAAAATTACCTCAAAACTGCTGCCAGGCTTGTATGTTTGGAATTACTTGTTTTATTGTTGTTGTACCCAATTGTGTGAGAAGTATCATTATGGATTTGCCAGTATTCCTGGGAAGCAATTAGGATTAAAATGGTTCCAGTAATTCCCTACATTCCCCACTCCCCAATACGCATTTCATTTTCTTTTGCTCCTCTGCATGGAGTACCTGAGAGAAGAAAATGGATGCAGCTTGTACAGCTCAGTTCTTTCAGCAGAAAACTCATCAAGCAATTATGAATAAAATAAAACACAGGTGCATTTAGTGGAGTTTACATAACTTGGGAGTGACAACCACATATTTCAGTTAGGTGGGGATATTCTATAGAAAAATTACAAGACCAGAAGCTTTTCTTTGCTATGGAAGAATGTCCTGGGTTGTAGTGTAGGGTGTGCACAAAGTATTCTATCACCATCCTAACGAACTGTGAATCCAATTGTTGGAGCAGCACTCTTCCCGGACCTCTACCCTCAGGGCTATCTTCTGCTAATGGCCCATCAGATGCCTTGCCCATGACTCATAGATAACACCCTCTGGAGTTATCTCTGTTTAATGAGCCATCAAGGAGTCTCTGCATGAGTCATCATCCCATTGTGAGATGCTCCGCCCAGAGGGAGGAACCAAGCATTCTCACCTGGATATAAGCTGGGGTTTGGGACAGTACAGGGGGCTTACCCACTGGATTCCCAGAGGACTCGAGCTACCAGACCTTTCTATGGGATCACTGCTTGAGGAAGACCACCTCATCTGGACTGCTTCCATCACCCTGCTCAGGTTGTATTCTGACTCTCTCAGTGGTCTTTTATATTTCTTTGCATTTATTTTATTTTACCTTTTCTTTCTTTTCTTCCTAATAAATTGTATTTCTGACTTGGAGCCTCTCTTATTTTCCTTTCAAACCACTACAAAGAAACATGAAACTCCACATACCATGATGCCATTAGGAAAAGTGCAAACCTCTGATTCCATAGTACTGGATGGAGCTGAACCACACTGAACCACAAAATACTGCCAATGAAACTAAACCACAATCAAGCACATGAAAGAAATTACAACAAAAAATTATTCCTCATTTTCACCTGTAGCACACTGAACAGCTGTAAGGTTTGACTAGCACTGAGGAGTAAATACCAGGGAAAGACAGACAAAATTGTCAAAGTAGCTCCTTGTCACTGACAAAGCAGATACTAAACCTTTACTGCTAAGTAAACTTGAGGCAGAGTGGGAGAATTACAAACCCCAAATTATCAACCCCCAAGTGACAGAAACACACACAGAAAAATTTGCAGTGCCAATCTAAAAATGTAGAGAATTATTTACAACAAAACATAATCACTTGGTTCATCTTTTGGACACTTGACAGTCTTAAAAGAACTAACCCCTAACCATGATCTGTGACAAAACATAAGAGAACTAAGAGCCCCAAAACAAATCCTTGACAATGCAATCAGAGACTTTTAAATTAATCAAGTTATCAAAGATCCTTTCAAAGCTACACTACAGCAAATATTTCCATTCTAATATTTAGGAAAAGCCATTCTGGTGCTGGTTTAGCCTCATTTTCAGGAGCACCAGTAGAGTAAGTGCAGCAAAGATGGGAACAGAAGCAGTATTGATTCAACAGTGTACTCAGATGGGCCAAAAAAAAAGTCCATAAAATTCATATGGAGGGGAGAAAAAGGAAAAGTCAGTGTACAAACAATTCACGTAACTCACAGAAAATAAGGAAAGGGCACAAATATTTCTGGCTTTGTCATGGGAATGAGGAGTGGCCTGACTTCATGCAGGAGGGAATGCCTGCTATCTCACAGCGACCTCAACTGCTGCCCAGGGAAACCTGACAATCTCACAGCCAAAGCAAAGACCTAAGAATCCAAACAACTAAGGGTGGGATCAAATTACACTGAGAGAAAAATAACTACAACATAATTTAGGGTCCAAGAACTGTCATCAATTCATGTAACAAAAAACAAGAAATAGAAGAAGAATCCAAACTGAAATCCCCAGCACTAAAGGAAGCGGTGACTCCAGAGGGAGAAATTCTGCTCAATGTTTTTAAGAATTTTTCCTTTATCTCAGCAGGTTTAGGACTTGTACTACTCCATGCAGGACTTCAGTGATCCTTGTTGAGTCCCTTGCAACTCAGGATATCCTATCATCATATGCATTTTAGCAGCAGTATCTATATCAATGAGTTTCAATTTTTATTTGAAGTGCAGAATTTTGGAATTCCTCCTCAGCAGCATCTCATCTTATCTACTAACCAGAAAATGTCCCTTTAGAGTGATCCCTGAAGTGGCTGCTTCCTCAGGTATCTTTAAAGACTCGGCTGCACGATTATGAGCACTGTTATTTATGTTTAGAGAATATTGGAACTGTGAATACACAGCTCTGAGTAAATGTCAGTCCCTGATCAATAGCAACTCATCAGTCTTAATCATACATTGAAAAAGGGCTGTTTAAGAAGTCATTATAAATCAGAGGGGAATTGCTGAGATGATGAACCAGTCAGACAGAAACTCTTGACCACAACTTTCTATAGTACAAGAATTGAATTCTGGCAGTTTTTCACCAAAAAGGGCTAAAATTCTAAGGCACTGCTGATCAAAGCACCTGCAACTCTAGAACTTCTTGGAGTTTCTACTAAATTATTCAAATATCATAAATTAAACAGCTGGACACTGCACAAACTTGCTCTGAGCTGATTATATAAAATTGCACCATATGGCTACTCAAGCATTCCCAGGCAAGTCACAGAGGTCAGGCGCTGAAGGAGCCAGGGAATGCTGATCTGAAACACTGAAATAATATTGGCTGCTCACAAGTCTGCCTTTTGTCAAAGGAGGGTCATGGCAGGTCTCCCCAAACCTGAATCCACCCTTCATTCTTTCACAAAGAGTGACATTTTCATAATAAGTAAAAAGAGCAAAGGCACACATTAATCAGCACTACAATAATATCAGACAGAGAAGTTTTTTTTATGAATTCGATATATTTGTTCAACAATCCTGAGATCCTTCAAATTACATTCAACTATTTTCACTTTTAAAAATATTTTAACTACAGCATTTGTTAAAATTTAGGATAAAAACAGCTGCTGAAATACTGTAATATTTGTGGAGATAGAATATTTTTTTTTCACTTCATTCTAACAACAGAGTTCAAACAAGTACATGCATTAGGGGGTGAAATTGTCTCAGTTCATGAAACTGGGGAGAATATTGAAGGATTTGTTTAAAATGGCACCAAAACTCTTTTACTAACCAAAGCCACTGCACCTCAAATTCCTCTGCACATTTTCCTCTTTCAGGGCATTTCTTGGTTATTTAAAACCCAGAGCAATTCACATGGTATCATGTGACGGTGCGGTGCCTCTCCAGGGGCTTTCGCCCACGTTTCCTGGCCAGCTCTGGCACCGACGTCGCAAAAAGGTACGGTTCTGTATCTGGGAATACAGTTCGATCTGTGGGTCCTTGCCTTAGCAGAAGCGTGAACCATGTGAGAAATAAAGGGATGGAAGTCCGGGGGTGGAATTTCAACTGGATTTCATTAAATGTACACAACTTCCTTTCACCCAGGAGTCAGCCCGCCAAAGCCTGCTGAACCCGGGGGTTTTCACCTCAAATCTGGGGGTGGGGGAGTGGGGAGGATACAACTTGGAACCAATCCAGAACGGGAAGGGAGTGACTCTGAACTGAAATGACAAACCATAGAGCAAATCATGAAACAAAGGGGGAAGGGGAACCTGTACCCCACCAGTCACTCCAAGTCCTCACCAGAACTTTCTGGTGGTCAGGGTGAGACTTCGAAGTAACAGGCAGCACCCAGGTTTCACATAACAATGATGGATTGATAAATAACTGGGGCAAACCATTATGGGAAAATACATGGAACACACCACTACAATATCACTTGTAATGTGTGTCTTACAAAAAAAAAAAAAAAGGAAAAATCTCAAGTATTTCTTCTCAGATGAGTTCTTTTTAAAGGATCAATTAGAGTAACTGCTAATAAGTAATTTCTGTATATCCAGGAGGTTAATTAGTTTCTTTTAGTTAAGCTGAAAGTTGCTTAATTAGTTTAAATTAGTTTGCTTTAGTTAAGTTTAGTTTGTCTTAGGTTTAGTTGTTTTAGGTCTTCCTTTGCTCCATCTCCTGTGTTTTCTTCTCTAATTTTTGACACTATTTCATGGAAAAATACATTGATTTCTTCCATCATAATGAACAGAAGTACAAACATAGTCACATAGTCACATCAACACATCAAAATTAGACAGAATTTGAATATGATGTTATAGTTTATCAACCTTCCATACCCTCATGAAAATATAATTTGAATCGTGGCATTCCTACTATTTGTTTCTTTTTTTAATCACAGTGAATAATATCTTTTAATCTGAAGAAGCAGCAGAATAAACTACAGAGCAAAGACCTAAAAGCTGAGTTCAGGGGTGCAGCCAAAAGACCATAACATAAGAAAACTCCACTAAAAATGTTTATGAGAAAGAATGAAAAGAAAATAATCTAAAATCCAGATTCCTATTTTCAGAAATAAGCTAGAGATATTTCTTTCCTACTGGCTGATCACTGTTCATCTTACCCTGACTAAACATGCTGAACCTTCTCCATTACAAAGCTTAATATTTTATTTATTTACTTATCTATAGATATATGAATTTATATAAGTATATATTTATCATTATCAAAAGTTTTTACAAAAAAAAAAAAAACACCCAGCAGTGCCCACATTGCTTTTAACTTAATTACTGTGGCTGTTGGTAGACCAAATTAAAAGTTATGTGTCTTTGAGAGAAATTTTTTCAGTGTTACCTCACCAAAAAAACTTCCAAAAAATACAGATCACGATTTTGTGACTATTTTTCAAATTTTAAAGGCACGTTTTTAAAGGGGAAAGATTCTTTAACTGTTAGTGATAGTAGTCTTCAAATCTGTGATCTCTGAGAGGCTGCATTTTTGTGCAACCTACGCTGTCCAGTGGTCAAGAGGAATGGTTGCAAAAATGACAGTAATTCAACAGCCTCTTTGCATTAAATTTTCTTTCCAATTGTTATGAATAAGGTGTGGTGTTTGGCTCATGCAAATGAGGAGGAGTTGTTAAGTATGGTGGGGGGAAGTTTTCTTGGGGTTTGCAATTCTTTTGACATGTACTTTTGTTGTTCCAGTATAGTTTTGAACTTTTCCCTGTTTTCCTCCCTCCCCTTTCATGGTTACTGCCTGGCAGCTCTGGCTGACACAGCCGTAAAAACATTGCAGGGGCGGGGGGAGGCGGGTGAGTGTATACTTGCCCCTTGTAAGAGGCAGCAGGGAGTGGGGGACACTTGTTGCTAGGAGGCCTGGCAGGATAACATCCCACCACCCAGTCAGGAGAGGAGAAAGGCTGCACAAATGAAAGGCAGAGAAAGACTGATTGACAGGCCTTGGGAGGAACCAAGTATACATATCTGGGCAAAGCTATGGGCTGTGGGCGGGGCCAGAAGGCCAGCTAAGGACTGCTCATGAATATTAATGACACAGATGCAATCTCAGTGCATAAAAGGTGGAGATACCATTTTGTGAGCCTGAGCCTCTTGGTGGGCAGGAGTCCCATCAAGCTCCCAGTGCTGTTCCCTCTTTGCTCTGTAATTTTAATGGGTTCTAATTAAATTTTATTTACTCATTCCCACCTGGGTTTTGACTCATTTATAGCACTATTTTAATTTTTTTTTTTAATATTTTTTATACTTCCTTAGCAGGAAGAAGTCATTATACAAAGATCAATTTACAATCTTTTGGTTAGATGATCCCAGTTTCCTTTTATCCATATTAAATGTTCATTAAAGGACGTTCAAAATGCGTATGGATTTTTAATATACTTGAACTTGGCCCAAGGATTCCTTTGGCATTGGTTAAGAGAAGAGGATGGAAAGACTGGATGACCACACAATCCCCAATTCCTTCTCAATAAAACAAAAATAGAGGAACGATGATCTAGAATATGTGAATTATTATCTCAGCTGAATGCCCAATCGCCTGATTCTTCTCTCATCCTGCTGGAATTTCTTCTGGTGATATTTTATCCAGGATTTTCCTCAGTCTTTGGTACTTCTCTTCATTCCTATTCAAAAATTTCAGCCCTGGAAACTATCAGGCAGCTGTTGGAGGTACTGTTGGAAGAAAAATAAGTTCAATCTAATTTTTGTGTTGTTCCATGTAAACCATATTTTTTTACCCCTAAACATACATCAGTATACATTAAAATACAAGAATTTTGTTAACTTATTTCAGAATAAAGAGTCCTTAAATACTGGATTTATTCAGTGTTTACCAACTACTTTTTGATTTATAAAAAATTAGATTATTTGAAAGTTACTTACTTTATACTAAGAAATTAAAGCAAACCACATGAGCATTTCAAATTGTTAATATCCTGGTAACCTTATAAGTCCTGTGAAATGCTAATTTATTTTACTGCTCTGTAACTTCTGTGTGTTCAAACAGGATAATACCACTGGCTAATTGACAGAACCACAATTATACCAAATAATCTCAGGGAAATACCAACATGGAAGCCAGCAAGCAGCCATGATATCACAGCTCTAAACAGAATAATACCTGGATTAAAATGAAAACAAAATCTAAAGGCAGAACATGGATAAAGAATGTAGTTCTTACTGAACACAGGAACACAGGAACAAGTTTCCTGGAGAAGACAAGGAATGTCCATCCTGGCAGGACGAGAACACCATGGACCCAGAACCTTTCTATAATATCCTTCTCACACAATATGAATAAATGTAATTTGTTGCTATTCACCTGTTTCAGGTAGTCTTAATGAAGGTTATCTGAGCTCAATACATATGAAAATTAAATGAAAAATTAAATTACGTTAAGCACACATATATATTTACATGAATTTGTTTTGAGCTTCATTTTCATGCAACTCGACTGTAAACTTAGACAGGAGTAAACTGTGGTCAGAAGGATAAAAAATTGAATTGGATAAAAAATTATCATTTTTCTTGGAACAGGCTTTATACATAGAACTTCCCAGAGTTTACTGCTAATATAGCGAGTTAATCCACTCAATTTACTAAATTAGAGTTTGGTCTGCGGTTTACTGATACAGTAAAGCATCATACCTATCATCAAGTCGGTTTTATAATATCCATATTCAAGATTTTGAACTTCTCTTTTGGTGTAGTATTTATAGTTTTTTAAACTTTTCTATGTAGTTCCTTATTTTTTTAAGGTTCAATGATCATGAACAAACAACACAGAGTACTTCAGTTATGCACTGAAAGTGAGAATAGGATTATTAATGAAGTAGATACAAATGTGAGGCATAAGGTATATGTTTTTATTATTTTGTATTTCTTGATATTATGAACTAATTCATTAACACATAGGTATTTTATGTGATCTCAGCAAAAGTTAGCAGAGTTCCTGCATTTTCTTCTCAGAAGTGGAATATAATTCTGATTCTCACCTCTTGCATACTACAGTCTCTTCATGGCAAGGATGAATCTGCTGAGAAATGAAGACAGGGGCACCATGACTTGATGTCATATTTATTTTTTTAGCAGTCAAGTTGTGCATTATCTCAGCTCCTTATATCAAAGCTGCCATTCCTGACTTCATAATTGAAAGTTTCATATTCATTAATAATGCCTTTCTGTAGTAGTACTTTGGTAGGTAGATTAGAGTTATCATTGCTGGACTACACTGACAATGGTGTTCCATATTCCAAACTATCTCTGCTGGGAGGAAAGGCTGGGAGACCTGAGATTGTTCACCCAGGAGAGGAGAAGCTTTGGGGTGACCTCATTGTGGCCTTCCAGGGCCTTAAAGACCTAGAGGAAAGATGGAGAGAGACAATTGCCAAGGCATGGAGGGACAGGACACAGGGAATGGCTTCCCACTGCCAGAGGGCAGGGTTAGATGGGATATTGGGAAGGAATTGTTCCCTGGGAGGGTGGGCAGGCCCTGGCACAGGGTGCCCAGAGAAGCGGTGACTGCCCCTGGATCCCTGGCAGTGTCCAAGGCCAGGTTGGACACTGGGGCTTGGAGCAGCCTGGGACAGTGGAAGGTGTCCCTACCCATGGCAGCTGGATGTGCTTTAGGATCACTTCCAGCCCAAACCACTCTGGGATTCAATCCCAGCCAAGCCTCTGAATCAGCATCAGTGACATGCCCTGCTCAGATCCGAACTCTGTATTCACCGATTTTTCCCCAACATTTCCTCTAATGCTACAGTATTTGGGGGTGATATTTTCAGCTTTTAAAAAGGAAATTCTCTTTAAAATTTTCACTGTATTATAAAGCTCTTACACTAGATATTTAATTATAACAACTTCTGATATGCTGTATTTATTCATACTTAATTTTTAGTGATATCATCTCCTTGCCCCAACAGAACTGAAAGTATTACTCAGCTGTGTGGTTTGGGTCACTATGTTATGTTTTATTCAAAGCTTTAACAAATAAAAAAGCTCAGAAACACAATTAGCTGCTTGTTACCACTTTGCATTAACCTTCAACTTTAGAAAGGCTCCCACAAAATTCAGGATCATATCCTAACTCATATATTATACATGGGCGCATTTACCACACATTGTCAATATAAGAACTCTGAGCATTTGGCATTTTGGAAATGGTGCAGTTGAGCAAATGCGTCCCTTATGGGAATGTGTTATTTTAAAGATTGAAATACAAGCCTGTCTTGGTTTAGATAGACAGGTATTTGCCAGGGAAGATTGGAGTATCCCATGGAATGTGAGCCTCTCTCCTTTCTCTTCTAAATTATTATAAATTTGCAATTAAAAGGCTGTCAGGCAAAGATTTTGAATAGGTATAGTAGTTTTTTATTAGGGATATAAAAATACAAATGTTGTAGTACAGAAGAATAAGCAAGCAAGCAAACAAACGGAAAAATTCCAGAAAACCCTGACAGAGGTAAAAATACAACTTGATGCTCTGTTGGTCAGGGTGTTGGAAGCAGTCCAAAGTAAGTCTTTTTGGAGTGGAAGATGTGGTTTTGTTGGAGTAGAAATGGTCTTGTCGAAAAAAGGGACTAGTAATGGTGAGATGGGTTTGGTCTTCCTCCAGGAATCCGGTGGAAAACTGGACAACTGGTGACACTTGTGGCTCCTTTTATCTAGGAGAAGATGGTTTGGCTCCTCCTCCCTGGGTAGAGCATCTTCAAATGGTATGATGTAATGTGTCATGTCATTGGTGAGCTTTAATGGTCTATTAGCAGAAGATATTTCCATGGAGGTAGTGGAATAGTGGAACAATGAACAGAGATAAGCAACACTGCACCATCTGATAAGCAACACTGACTCATTTGGGCAGAGATAAGCAACACTGCTTCACTCGGTTTCAACAGATGGACTAGAATAACATTTTTTTTTTTTTTCCAGTTACAAACCCAAGACAAAGCCCTTGTAAAAATTTGAACTTCCTTCCATTCTGAAAGTTTCCAAAATCTATTGAAGTCATGCACGATTGATCACTCCAGGCAAAATGTTCTTTCTCTTTGCTTTAGGTCAAGAAATAAAAAGTTAAAAGAAAATTTCATAACTTTTGCAACTAATTAATTACAATTCTAGCACAAATATTTCAAATTTCAGTGAAGAGCAGCTAAACTTAAGTTAGACAACAAGAGCAGAAGATACCACAGAAAATTCTAGATTTGAGCTGCTCCTAAAACAAACCTGGGAAGAGAAAATGTTCCAAAGCTCACTTTACTTCAGGATACTGTGCAACATCTGGACAAAAATTCTTCCAGTTATTGGCAAGCCTTTATGCTGCAGTAAGGGGATTACCAGAAAAAGCTCTTCACTGTCATTCTCAAGCTGAAATGAGTTTAGAAATTAATCTTTTATTAAATTCTATTTAATGAGATTTCTGCTAAATGCTGCAGATTGCATTTCCTTTACCCAGCTTGAAGAAAGTTTGCAATTCCATGTTCATTTAAATGTTTTGGGGAAAGATAAGCTGTGCTTCCCTCACATAGAGGGAAAAATCTGTCCAGATTCCAATGTGCCCATGGTGTGCACAGGCGCGCTTTCCTTCCTGCCAGTGCTCTCCTCTGACACAGGAGCTGGAATGGTTACCAGGTGTCTGTAAACAGATGGGTTTGCTTTGAAACAGAGCTGGGGCAGCAGGGAGAGGGTCCAAGGGAAAGGTGGATCACCCAGATGTTCAAACCTGCCCCTCTTGGTTTGTGGATTTTTTTTTCTTTTTTTTTTTCCTTTTTTTAAAACTAAGTAATAGCAATAGTCACAAAGTTGACTTTTGCACTGTAAGGACCACGGGAAAAATTAGCAAGACCACCTGTTCATGGAGATACATCTTGTTCCTTGCTACGTCTGTGTGGAAAAGGCCCTCAGTTCACCCTTCTCCTGCAGCTGCAGATCGAAACAGAAGAAAGGAGTTCTGAGTGCTGGTACAGATAAGACATTTGTAGCTGGACTTATTTCCCACAACTATTTCAGTTTATGTGCTGAACATAAAGTAAAAAATATATTAACAATTGCCAGAATTCTTATGTTAGTAGAATTTTTACAGCACAGCAGGGACAGGGACCTCCTGGAGAGGGGCCAGCTGAAGTTGTGGAGCTGAGGAAGGGCCTGGAGCATCTCCCAAGAGAGGCTGAGGGAGCTGGGGCGGCTCAGCCTGGAGAGGAGGCCCAGCAGAAAGGGGCCCTCAGCCCTGGG
>VXBN01012674.1:176554-243687 GCA_013397395.1 Sinosuthora webbiana | reverse complement strand
GGGAAAAAAATCTGAAGATGAGCTCTTGGAATACAATTTCAAAAAAAAGGAGACCAAACACCCAGGAAGGGCTGGAGTACTTCAGTGTCTATTTTGCTTCAGTTTAATTCAAAAGTTTTCCTTTCTAAATTGATTAGAAATAAACCACAGTGAAAACACTGTGCCTTTTCCTGGTAGTGTCTTTTGTCTAAGATTCCAAATTGGCTGATGATTAAGCAGGTGTTTCGATGTAAAAATGAATGGCAGTCAAGGTGGAGTGGCAGTGGCCTCGACCCTCAAAAAAGTCATGCTGATGTAGAGATTCCAACGCATACTTGGGAAAACTCCAAGTGCAGCAGAATGTCTTTCAGGGCTGGAAGAGGTACGAGCGGTGCTGCATTAGCTACTCTGCTTGTTGGGAGCACAGGAGACACATAGGGCTCCTGTCCAAAGCAAAGCCACCGAACCCCCCACCGAGGCCAGAAGCTCTGCATGGAGCGTTCTCTCTGCAAAGAGAGACCTTGGAGTTGCTGACAGCTCTGCCATGGAAAAGAAGCGTCTAGGCAGCAGGGCCTTGGCTCTTGGTGCTGCCTGTGTGATGTAACCACTAAAAAAAGTTTCTTTTGAAAGTGACAGGTGTCCATTAAAGTGTCAGACCAGCTCTGCTGTTTTGGTCTGTCCTTCAAAACTCAGAATAGTATTCTGCAAAGCAAGATAGGCATGGTAAAATTTGTTTCTGTGGCAGGATGGGTGGTGTATTAGGGCAGGAAGAGGAAAGCTGTGTGATTTGGCATGAGGAGAGAAACAGCAGGAGAAAGAATGCCAGTAAAGAGAGCTTGAATGTGACTAGTTTGACCATCATCTCTGATTTTGCCCATCTTTCTTGTTCCATTATTCGTGTCATTTGCAGTTTGGTTGTCTTTGACTCTACAAATACTGCAGCTGGTCTTAATGTCAGGCAAATCTGCTTTGAAAAAATGAGACATATTTCACCTTGACATCTAATGACATAGATGTAAGTCATTCTTACATAAAGTGCTCTCAGGACTTAAGAACAAGCACAGACTAACTGGAAAAAGAAAACATTTGCTTGCACTCGAGTAATTCACCCAGTTCTACTGAGCCTCAGTAGACTGAAAGAAACAAAAGAACAAGGATAAAATTTTGGTATTTCTTTCTATGCCTTTCGTAAGATCACCTTGAATGTGTCCATTTTATCCATTTGGATGACCAGAAATATACAGACTATGGAAGACTTTGGAAGAAGTGGAATAGAAGATGATAGTGCTACCAAAGCAAGTGAGCCAAACCTGATATCTACTCCTTCTTTCAAAGTCTGTTTGTTCAGCTTCAAAGGAACACAATATGTAAGAAATCTGATACTCTTGGTGCCATAGAGGTTGTGAGCTCCCCATTCCAAAGGTGTTCAGGACTGGGTTAGACAGGGTTTGGAGCAACCTCATCTGCTGGAAGGTGTCCTTACTCTTGGCAGCAGGTGGAACTGGATGAGTTTCAAGGTTCATTCCAACTCAAACCAAACTCTCTAAGTCTATGAATCTGATAATGTATTGTGATATACCTGGTGTGTCGACTTTAAGAGGCAGACGTGGAACATATTCTGTGCAAATAATGTACTATAACAAGAGTCTCCCATTGTCTCTGATGGGCCAGGAGAAACCTGAATATTTCCCCTTTAGTACCCAGAATTCATTAGATGAAATAAATGTGCTACAGTACTCTCTTCTTCCTTACCACATTTTTTAGTATGGGTTAGTATTTTCCCTTCTGTAGAAACCTGCTGATAAGAATTCAATGTGACAACTGAAATATATTTTCCATTGTCTCATGATTATTTTTCCCATAATTTTATATCATATCAAACATATATTTAGTTAAATAGCCTGAATTTTATATGTCATGAATAATTAAGCATATGAAAACATTCAATTGCTAATGTAAAATGTGTCCCTTTACATATGACCTAATAAAATGATTCCTTCCATGCACACGAACTCTGTCCCACAAGAACTCTGCTGTTCTCACAGTATCACAACTGATCCAGCAAAATAGGGAAACTTGCTCTAAAAGTAATGACAGCAGGATCCTGACCCATGCTCTAATTGTCCTTTCCTTATGGATCCATCCAGTGAACTGGAACAGTGTGAAAACTCAGAAACTTGACTCTGCTGACAAACATTTCAAGCTGGATGTCCAAAAGACATGATATTTACCAAGCTGACCATTTTATGGATGACTGCTCCACTGAAGAAAAAAAATATACAGCCTTTCAAATAAACACAGAAAACTGTCTTAAAAAGTAATACTATAATGCATGCAAAAAATGCTCAGTAAGAAAACCCAGTAAATATATTCAATGATGAAGAGAGCCCTTTTAGTTTGTGATCAGATTATTAAATAGTCTACGTTATCAGTGGTTTAAAGACTTTAAGTCATGCTCCCATTTAAAATCAAGTGATCTCAAATTGTTTTCAGACTTGCATTCATGGAAGTCAATTTTGACATATAAGAATAAAGCATTTCCTTATCTTTTTGATGAACTTTCAGATATTCCGTAAAGAGTTTGCATACGAAAATAGTTCCTACTAGAAATATTCGAGCAAACGTCTCTCCCTAATGAATATTCTAGCAGGTCATTCAGTGAAGCATGGGGGGTTGACATGTTGTTTTCTAAATGATTCTTCTGCAGGGCGGGAATTCTAATGCCAGAACTCACTGCATCTTAGCAGTGACAGGGTCCATTAATCCTTGTGGTGAATTGGGTTGTGAGCTCCCATTTTCCTTGGACTGCTTATAAAAATATTTGAGTTAATTATTGTCAATTCCAGATGAACAGAATCATTATACAACATAATCGTTATACAACATTAGGAAAAACCTCACAGCTTTACAGTCATTTATGTTGTTCAAAAGATGAAATATAATTACAGAAGAGTCAATGTAAACACTGTTTCTGTGTCATCAGCAGACTATGAAACTGAACCTTCAGGAAAACAACTTTGACCATTACATTTCTGTCTTTACCACTAATTGGAACAAATTACAAATTGGAACAAATCAACAAATCACACTTACTTTATTTCATTATCAATTACTTGAACTCCCAAAACTTCTTGAACATTTCTTATATTAACTGCTTAGCTCTGCCCCCCAAGAAACTCTCAAACCTCGAATTCTGCTTTAAAGGTCCATTCCAACTTCATGGACATTCGTGTGTAGTGTCGCATTCCTGCCTCCAAAATCAAAGTGATGTCTACAAATATGTAACCTGAAGGTCAAACTCATCTTACCAGGATCAGGACTACATTTATTAAAAAGAACCTGACATATTATCTCCATGTTTACGTGCCACCTGGAAATACTCCTTCTGAGCAGTAAAATGTCAAATAAGCGATCAGCAAGACTTTGCCTAAGACAAGTTATCTGGAGCCAGGTTGTTGTTTTCTTGATTTGTTTAATTTACAGAAAACAGGTGAATGTTTTCATTCTGAAGGAGATCTGAAAGGCACAGCAGTCACCAAGGCCCAAATTGGCCAAAATGGCCAACATTTTCAGAATTAAGTGCTTATGAGATGCACAAAATGCTATATATTTGTATTTTCAGAGGTTATGATCTGTAACACTAATTTAGTGTCCTCTGTCCCCATAAATAAACCTAGGAACTGAAATCTACAGCAGTGTGGTTGAATGGTCCTTTCCATTGAATGGGGAATGACGGGGTTTAAAGTTGTCATCTGTGGAATTCCAATTACAGAATTTATTTCCTACTGCTGGTCTAATAAAACAAAAACCACCACAACTCATCTGCTGAGAAAACAGGTAGTTAGCAATGTTTTAAAAGGGACAAACTTGATTCAGCAGGGATTGATTCATATAGTGGGATTTGCCTTTGAATTGCTCCCCAAATTTAACAGCACGTAAGTAAAAATTCCAAAATAATTTTGATTTTTAAAAGAGAATCTTTGAAAAAAACCTCAGCAATATGTGAGGTTAAAGCATATGCTAATAACTCAATTTTGCAGTCATTCATATATGGACAAAATAAATTCTACAGTTATGAAAGGGAAGAAAATACCTGTACTATGAATAAGCAAATAAAACTTAGAGTGTACTTATAAATCAGTCTTCCTCACCAGTATAGAACCTAGAGAATCAGGAGTGGTTTGGGTCGGAAGGGAGCTTAAAGCTCATCTTGTTCCAAGCCCCTGCCATTAGATACAGTGTCACTGGGTATGTAGGACAGAATATACTCACAATATTTCCCACAGTCACCTAAGGAAGCCCATGATATTGCATCTTGTTTGGCAGAATTTCAGAAAGTACCCTCACATTTTAGTCATGGGTCAAGAGCAAGCCATCTTATGGTTGCTTGCTATGGAAAGTGGTGTGGCATTTGTGTGACATATATTTTAAGGAAAAAAAAATGCTTTCCTCTTCAATACTTTGGAGTTCTCCATGCTGAGTTCAATCATAGATATCTCAAGTGATTGCACCCTTACACTACACTTAGCAGGGAGCAAGAGTCATGAACTATTTCAGTGCAGAGCAAGACAATGAATGTGTGCTCAACCACCAAATATTTGTGCTCTTTTTCACTTTTCAAAAATGTAAAATGCATTCCTTGCAACACAGAAGGACAATCTTAGAATTCATCTCACAAATTCTTAATCCTTCTGAAGTGCAAAATGTAATTTATAAGCGCAGGGAGAAGACATCAAAAATGAGAAATTGATTATGATAGACCACTTTCAAATTTCCTTCTCCAGACTCTGCTATGTACTTCTCATCAGCCTAAGGCAAAAATAAAATACAGCCTTTATAAAGGTGAAGAAAGACACTAGCAAATGGGAATAGAAATGAAGCAAAATAGTGCATAACATTCCAAATGTGTTTCATTGAAGTCTTCTCCCAGCTGAGAAGAAATAGCAAGACTAATAAAATGGACCTACGAGAATTTCTTATGGCTCTTAAAACACACTATAAACCATTCAGTTTATAGAATGGGGGAATAATCCTCCTGTTTTGTGCACGCTGCACAGTTTACCATTAATCCATGGGGAAAACTGCAGCTGAGAGGAACTATTGTTGATGGAAAGATCTACACCTGGGCAGAGGGCTGAAATCACCGGAGTTAAAGAGTGAAAAAAGTGTAACACAACTATGTGTTCATCCTCTTCAAATTCCTTTCCCTCAGGAAGCACAAGGCTGCTTGTCATCCAGATGTGATCAGGTTTCTACCTTCATTCATCTCCTTTTGCTTATGAGTCAAAATTTTTTGTTCATCTTTCTTCTGTCCACAAAGTGGCATTATCAAGGGAAACTGCTCACATACGATAGTAATAAAACAAAAATGCTACATGGGCTTTGTGCGTGGAAACTCTTACTACTGAATCTCTTCTAAATTCAATTATTAGAGTCTTAAACAGGAATGGTCTGGTATATTCAGATTGTATGCTTGGTTTGTGCTTTTGCCTTGAGGGAAAAAGATATAATGAAGATACATTTGTTTTGGCTTTGACAGGATAAAATAAAAATTTATTTTCTGCTTTTGGGAAGCCTATTACTCCCTCTTTTGTTCATTTCCATTAGGAGACTAGTGATACTAATTTAGGCAGGGATTGAACTTCTCTCTCATTTAATGCCAAAGCCCAGATTCTTGTTCAATGTTTATCCCCTGACTCTCTCAGATGACTGCAGGTTGAAGACCTAACTGCAGGACCAAGTGTCTAATGAAAAGTTTAAATGTCTGACACCCAAGAACGAAGGCTTGATAGTTTTTGCTTTTTCTCAGGAAAAGGTTTTCAGGAGAAGTGAACAGCATCAAAATGGTGAGAAAAGTTGCACTTCTTGTAATACAAGATCTTCAATTTAGGCTTGGATATCCTCTTAAAATCTTAAAAAATGAAGAATAGAGGCCAGCAGTCCTCTGTAAATTATTTGGAATTACAGGGAATATTACTACAGAGTAGAGAAGTAGAGAGAAGGTTCTTACCCAGAAGTAGGACACAGGGATTGTGGGGATGGTTATGATCACATTTAATGCTAATACTGTATCTAAATATTGCTAATGCAGTATCTAAATAATAACTCCATTGTCTATTATAATAGATTAGAATATTGGGTCATGGTCCCTCCTGTTGAGTCAGTGCTTCGGTGGGACCCCTTGGCTTTCTAAACTTCTCAGAGGAGTCTTGGTGAGCTTGGCTCATGTAATGTCAGCAGGTGTGGCTGGGAATGGGCAGCTTTAGAGTCTTAGATCTTGCAGAACGTACAATTGCAAAGCAACGCTGTGATTTTATCTCCATATTTCACTGGATCTTAGTGGGTTTACTCCCTCATCCATCGTGTTCCTGGTCTTCAGACCATGAAGGCATCCAGGACAGGCATAATCCACCCAGAAGGTGCCACACCCTGAGGCAAGCCCAGCTTGCCCAGCCTTAGGGAGCATCTTACACCCTTCTGCAGGCTGGTAGGTGCCAAAGGCAAACATCCTGGGGCCAAACTCTGGAATGTAAATTCTGATAGCATTCACACAGACCCCTACAGGATCCGTGAGGCACTCTCTTGTCCCTCAGTGCTCCAGCTCCGGTGTCTTCTGGCCACGCTGCGGACAGCCCTGGTCACGTTTCAGATGGTCGTGGTTATCCTCAGCTTTTGGCAGTGACAGGCTCTGCCCCTGCCCCCGGGGAGCTTCCAGCAGGCTTGGTGAGGGGCTGTGGGGGCAGCAGTGTGGAGTCAGGCTGGAGTGGAGGCCTTTGCCCGCCGTGAGGGCTCTGCTGGGCAGCACTGGGGCTCGGCCTGTGGCTGTGCACGGGTGGAGTTGCCGCGCTACACCCAGGCCTGGCGTGGCTGCACAGGGGGACTCTCCTCTGCTGTCCCCCAGCTCTGGTCTTGGTGTTGTTCACCTTGGGATATCTCTGTGGGACTGTCCCCTTCTCAGTCACGCTCCAGACTGAAGAATGCCGTCCTCTCACTCGCTGGCATTGGCAGGACTGTCCCCATTGCTGCCCCTGCCCCCCGACAGCTTCCCTCGGGCTGGGCGAGGGGCGGGGGGCGCGGCGGAGGCTGTGCGGGGCAGCTGCCCGGCTCTGTGCCCCTGCTGCGGGGGCCGCTGCTGCCGTGGCTGAGCCCGTGCCCTGGTGCCGGTGCCGCTGTGTCCCCGGCTGCCGGCCGCGGGGCCGGATCACAGCCGCCACCCTGCTCAGGACGGCCCGGGAGCCGCGCCGCAGCCAGCGCTGGGACCGGCTGGGACAGGAGTGCGTGCAGAGTGCGGTGACAGAGCTGTCCCACAGCTTCTCGCAGTGACAAATCAACGGCTGCAAATGAAAGCAGTGCATGTACCACATCTTTAAAAATGTGTGTTTTCACCTCCTGCACAGCTGTAAAGTTGTAGAAGGCATTGCTGCAGCCTAGAATTTTTTAAATAAATAACTAAAAATGATAAAGAATAGTGGAAAATGTTAAAAAAAATAAATCCAAGAGCATCAATTTATTGGTATCTATTAAGTGTGATAATTGCACACTCACCAGAGAATTCCCTTCTAAAATCAGGATAGTGGGCCCATTAAAAATGCAGAGGCTCGTGCATGTGGAACATGTGCAACCCTACGTTTAGTGTCAAGAACTGTGATGTGAAAGTATTGGGCTAATTGGAAGAAAGGTTTTCCTTCCACCATAGGTAGAATTTTCTCTTTTACTCAGAGTAAAACAGTAAAACACAGGAGAACTCACACGGTTCAGGAGGCAAAAACAAAAAACAAAAAAAAATCCAGAGATGAGCTGTTAGAACACAGTTTCCAAAACAGCTGAAATGTTCACGTAGCTTCAGTTTAAACTGGGAAATGACCAGAGAAATGAAAGGTGAATATTCCACTGGAGGAAGGTAGGGTTAGATTGGGCTATTGGGAAAGAATCCTTCCCCGTGAGGCTGCGGAGGCCCTAAAACGCACTACACGATTAACATTTTTAAACTCTTGATGAAATACAAAGGAAATACTAAACCTATCACAGGTAAGACATACTTAGCTTTAAAAGATGTATTAAAAATTTTTCTCTTTGGAAATCAAACTAGAGTATGCTAATTGTCAGAAATGGCTAACTGCATCATATGTCTGATGAACCTAGCAAGTGTTTATGAACTAAATAACAGCATTCAGGCTGGGGAAGAGAAGAAAAACCATTCTCACTAGTGGAAAAGAAGGCAAACATACGGCAAGCAAACCCAAAAAAGGTTAAATATTGCAAGATGAAAATACTTTTACGGATTTGAAAGCTATCCTGTATCTCTCCCCTTTTCAAAGCTTTTCTAGAAAAAATACGTCATGCTTGGCTCTCCACCTTCTACTATACAGAAGGTGCCTATTAAAATTCTTTGTCATATGATTCTCATTTTACTCTGTCCATGTCTTGTCCTGACTCCTTCAGCAAGTTGAAAGAGCCTTGGATACTTTCTTAGGGACCTCTTTCCTTGAGAAATGTCCAATAGATATTTCTTAATATGTTGGAATTTCTTGATAAGAAAGATAAACTGAGGTCACAAAGGCACACCACTCATCTGAATCAGTTTCTAGGAATGTTTTGAATTACCTTGTCCTGAAAAACTTGGGAGGCTTGCAACAGAATGTTCCCATCCCTTCCTTTCTTAGTGTTACTTACTGTAGCAGGTTAATAGTTTCCTTTTCATCATCCATTCTTGGCCTGAAATTCCATTAACAGGAAATTTTCACACACATTTTGCCCCTGCATACAGAGACGCAGGCTTTGATTCTTTCCTCTCCACTCATATCAAGTCAATTTAAGCACCATTTGCACACAATTGTCCTCATTTATTGATTTAGTCCTGGAAAAAGAGAAAGGGGCAGTAAACTACACAATGTAAATCTGACTCAACTTTTATCAGAATACAACTTCTTCACACTACTACATAAATTTATTACATCTCTGTAACGGGACAGCCTAGTGAGCAAACATGCAAAATGATGTTGGCTGAAGATGTAAAAAATGCTCATCAGCATGATTCCAGGCAGAGTTTCTATCTATATCAAAAGAAGGCGGCTTTGGATATATACCTACATGTCCCTCTTCAATAAAAGCCTGTAGAATTCTGGAACCTCACAGATGGCAAGACGCCAATGAATATTTTATGTTATATGGAGTAAGTGTCTGCTTCTGACAGTGCTCTCTTATTTATACCTTGGTGTACCTATACCTTGAACAGGTGGACACACAACTTAATGAGACATACTTTACTAGGTTACTAATTCTGTTAAAAAATACATAGCGTATCAGACAGAAAGAAATCTGTCAGTGAAGAAAAAGCAAATGACCATTCCTTTAAAGTTCAGTTTAAATTCCTACATAAAGAAGACTAGGGGGTTTTGAAGAAGAAGAAGTAATTTAAAAAAAAAGACATAGATGTTTTAAAACTGAAGTTAGTTGTTGCGGTGTGAAATTTAGGTTTACCAAATTTCTGTAAAACGGTTTGTTCTACCTACCCCCTATTCAAACCCCTTGGTCTTTCCCTGGTGGTGGATTTTGTCAATCACCCTGTAATCCTGCCCAGAAGCCTGGAAAATTCTGTCAGGGCTGGCTGGTGATTTGGAGAGGTACTGAACTGTACCTCTGAATGCGGACTCGGTGACCGGGTTAGCCGGTAAGCAGCCTCGAACACCCCGCGTTAGTTAGTGACCAGATAACGTAATGAAAGAATAAAAAGTAAGTAAAAAAACCAAAAGCATAGGTTTTGAAACAGAAAATCAGAAATAGATACCATGAAATTGATTTGCTGACCATGAAGCAGCGAAATACAAACTCTTCTAAAATCAGTCTTATATACAATCAATGTTTCCTGCTCTTACTTTTACACTGTCACTATTTTCTTAAATTCTTAGTAGAAGCCAGGGAAGTATTGTCTTGTGTATTGGGTGTCATGGCCAGTCAGTGCTGTACGAGCATACATAGGGATAACTACTGCTGTGGAATGCATTTGGTGATGCATATTAAACTGTTTTAACATAGAATATAATTCATCACTCATGTTCCATGTTGTGTTGATATTTATTCCCATGCAAATGAGTTGCATGATCTATCTTTATGCCTCCCATCTAATGGAATAGCTTATAAGAAATGAAGGAATAATCATATCTGTTATTCCAACATTACAAAAACATTCTAGGACAAAAAAATATTTAATAAAGTGCATGTAGATTAGAGCTGATGGAAATACATTCTGTTCAAGAATTAAAGTTTTTAAAGTATATGCTTTTTAATAGCAAGGATCAATGAATGTTCTGCCAATTCAAATGTACAAATAACATCCTATTAAATTTTAGGACATATTTATCCACATGGCTTAGGGTTTTGGAAAAAAATTGCGTTGATAATGCACTCTAAGACTCCTAAAGTGATGAATACACATTGGTCATTCTCAGGAGTGTATTAATTCATTTTGAAGGGGGTCACACTGGAGCTTTTCCATGTGTCAGGGCAGACAGAGTCTAGTAAACATAACAACTAAATATTGTGATAGAGGAACCATGTCTGTAAGAGTTAGAGAAAAAATAAATTCTTTTTTGTCTGGTTTTGAAGACAAACAGCGGTTGTATGCACAGCCTAAGGCAATCTTTGGTAGAGACATGAGAATTTTCTGAGAAGTGTTGCAACTATAAAAGCCAAAATAAAAGGTGATAGATTCTATTAATTCTAGCAAAGAAAGTACAAACATCCTGTCGAGAAACTATGTTGGTTTCTCAAAAGCTCATAAAGGCTAATGATATCTAAATCTACAAAGATTATTTTTCTTTCTAGGTGTAGCTAGTGCTTACTTCTTTTAAAAATGCTTCCAAGGGGAAAAAAAACAAAAAACAAACAAACAAACAAAAAACAAAAACCAAACAAACAAAAAAACAAACCAAAAAACCCCCACAAAAAACCAAAACTATGACTTTTAGAGTGGGTCAAAATTGGACTTATGTTGTTGGAAGATTATCTAACTGTTCTACTATTACCGTGCTAGAAGTAATTCTAATTATATACTGGAATACATGGCACTGGACTTGCAATTCCTTAATAACAAATGTAATTTCCTTTCATTTTTTTTAAACACTGAATAATCAGGCAGTAAGGGCACACAAAATGGAAAGTAAATGTTACTGTAGGAAAATCTGCTCAGCGAAGTTCACCTAAGTTCAGTTACCCTTTTCTAGCTAATTGAGGAGATTGTTTGAAAAAGTAATTGTTGATTTTACAACCAGCATAGAACAGTAACAGGCTTCAAGGTGGATTAACATCTACAAAAATTATTTCTGAGCTTATTGTTTTTTACAGGTGAACTTCATGGATCAATCTGCAACATTTTTTTGGAAATGCTACATTTCGTTTCAGAGAGGAGACTCTTTACTTTTCAAAACCACAGCATCTTTCTGTCATTTCATGTGCTCAGGTTGCCTAGACCTCTCCAAAAATTATTTTTTTCCAAGAATTGATTACTGCATCGGAGTGAAATTTTTTCTGATGCCACTAGAATTTCCAGCTCAGCACAAAGAGGATCCTTCATCAGAAGCAAAGATAGACTTCTTCACTCTTTTCTAGTTTCAAACTCAAATGTGGGTCTTGCAGTTCCTCCTGTTCACAAATCCATCCTTTTCACATGAGACCTGGTGACCCCAATTAAATCACATATCTGAATAGCACAACTCATTCTTAGAGGGGAGATGAGGAGCTGAGGACACCCTGAGAAAACAGAACAAATTTAAAGCAAAATGGGTGAGCTGTACTACAAAAAAGTCTAGTTAGCTGTGACTCTTCAATCCATGTTACAAGTTAGGTCCTTGTAACCACTTGACTACAAACCATCTTGCACTGTGACCTTCCCCAAAGGCACACAAGGACATTAAAAGATACTGTTCGTGAAGGTCGGGGCAATGAGTGATGTCAGAGGGGCTGGAGATGCATTTGTTAAAGATACAACTATTACTTCTGGAAGAACTAAATCAGAGATACTATCCAAGCTAATGAGAGCAGAAATATAGGAGAGCCTAAGGTGGTGTCAAGATGATGAGCTGAAAGATATTTTGAATTATTTTTCAGTTTTATTGTTTTTAACTTTAATGGACTTCAGAGCCCGAGATCAGTGAGTAATTAGCTTCCAAGTCACAATTTAGAAATCAAATGTACTTCAGTGTATAGAAGAATCTGAGTCTTAAGCTAGAGGCCATTTACCAGCTAGGGAAGGAGTTAAAAATTGAGAATAAAACTTTGATTTTTGTGGGTAATTTATAAAGGTATTCACATGGAGGCATAAATTGGTTCTTTATAAGAAGTCAGTTCCAATTTTGTTATTGTCTATTAGTTTAAACCTCCTTTTATATGTACACTAGGAAAGCTGATGATCCCACAGTGACACTGAAAAATAGATTTTTAGCTAGGAAGATCAGCATATTCCCAGTGACAACAGTGCAATTTTATATTAGCTGAGAGTCATACTACTTGAATTCTTTCCTCTCTCCAAACAAAACTATCAATTTAGTTACCTGCACCAATAACAAATCTAAAACATGAAGCCAAGGTGACAAAGCTGACCAAGGTGTCTTCTCAATGCCTTTCTCAATTTTCTTCTCAGTGCCAGAAAAGCTGGGGAAGAGGTTACCATTCAGTTGTTAGCATGACTAGTAGCAGCATGCTATTTAACAGTCAGAGGAGTCCTGTCCTCTCCCAGGGTGAGGATTCCTCAGCATCTGAAAATATGCCAGCACTGTGCCCTACATGGCAACTCAGATGATGTAGGTGATATCCTGCCTATATGAAAATGCTTGGCCAAGGGGCAGGATGGGTGTTTTTGGGTAAACTGTAACTTTTTAATACAGCAGGCTGAAATAATATCTAAAATAACGGGACTCTTAATTGTACCGGGCTACCAGCTAATTGTCAGCTAACCTAGCTGTTGGAAACAGCACCTAAAGTCAGGAAAATCTTCCTATGAATGCAAAAACATTAATTGCCTGGGCAAGAACTAAAAGTTCAAGCAATCATTTATAATATGGGCATTTTGGGTGTAGATTTATATGCTCCAACAGGAATTAGTAGGATTTTTAGCTGGTATTGTTTAGGTACAAGTGTTTGCTATCCCTGACCACCACAACAATATCACTATCATATTTACAGTTACTCAGTTAAGTGTAACATTGGAGTGAAAGATGAGCAGGGCTTACAGGAGCCTGACATGCAACTCAACAGTAGGTCATTAAAAAGATTGTAACCGTCTGTTAGAGAATAAATGAAAGCTACAAACGGTGCTTATCTCTAGAAGAATTTAGGTTATTGTTACAACTGCCATCTAATTGAAAGGAGACACCACTACTTTTGTAGCATTAAATGTAATATGTTCAGTCCCAACTACTCAAATTGGAGGCCAACAAGTATGAAAGCATGTGCTATCAAAAGGGAAAAAGCTATTATCTTGTTCTAAAGCTTGAATCTTGTTCTAAACCAGCTAATCTGTCACTACTTGCTCATCATTTTCATTGTCAGTATTAAGTGTTTAGAAAATCTAAAAAACAAAGTTTCTAGTTTCTTAGATAATAAACCCCCTCCACTTTATTTCTTTCACTTCTGTAAGAGAGATCTTATGACTTTCTATTTATTATATGTGAAAAACTTGTTTGCCAAATGAGGGATAAGGAGGAAAAGTGATAAAACTATCAAATAACATTAATGATGGAACCTAAAACTCTTCAATTTGCCTTTGAAGTCTGCCAGTCTTGTTTTGTGTCTACTGTGAGAATGAAGATAAACTCAGTTGTGGAAAGAAAAGAAAGGATTTGAGCCGTTCAATCTTCTTATACTGATAATTGCAAGGTGTGATAGTTCTTTATACTCTGTGGTTTCACTGCTTTAATATGACAAGTATTAAAGTTAAATTAAAAAGCCCTCAGTATTTAAGTTTAAACACATTCTGCTATTCTTAGAGATATTTGGGACAAGGAGGGAAATGGGCAGTTTCAGTTTTTCTTCCTTGGTCTAAGAAACCAAATGGTGATTGAGTGCATATTTCACAAGCCAAATCTGCCAGGCCTTGGAAGATGATTTTGGTTTCCCCTCTGCACTCCTATTGTGGTGGGTGAAGATTTGGTGAAGATTTTGCTTTGCACTGAGTGGTGGTGGCTGAGAAAGGTTATGGCATAGAGTGGAATAGGGACCAAAGTATACTGCTTGTAATCTTGTGGACTCAACATACTTTATGTCCTGCATGTTACTTTAAGGGAATATGCTCAGAGCTGATTTCCCCTTGTTTAATTTCCCCATAATGTATTTTTGTGTAAAAGCAAGAACTCCATTGTAAGACTTTTCCAGGGTTTGCTTATTAAAAATCAGGCTGTATAAAGTAGAGGTGTTCACAGCACCTGTAGCGCTCATCACAGAGTTCACAGAATTATCTTTCAAGGAGCCTCCAACACCAACCCAGAGTTTACTGCAAATATTGACGTCCTCAGCGACATTTATTTGAATACCAACCTAAGAAAGCTGAAGATTACAAAACTGCAAATGGAAAAGAAGTCTTGAAAATGTGAAATGTTTTCCTGAGTAGCAGTTTTAAGCCTTAAATGCATAAACAATAAAATGGCCGTCATCCAGATTAAAAATAAGCTGACATCTGCAGGGTTTTCCTGGCAGTTCATACATTTTATGTACTATTCCCTAGCCTCATGAAACAAAAGAATCAAGAACACTGTCACTGAAAAAATACTCTTCAGTTAGGGCTTTATTTTGTACTCAGAAATTGTACTATATTTGAGTATTTCTCCTCCTAAATAGTAAGAAGCAAGGGGAAGCTATCCCTCTGGAACAGGAATTATATGGGATGTGATGCACTAAACCTAGCTGAGCATTAACTAAACTCGACTAAAGACTAAACATCAGTTTTGCAGAAGGTACTCTTCAGTATTTTAAAGCTTTTAGTAAGGTTTGCTGAAAGAGTAATTAAAAGATGGAAAGGAAAGGAAAATTTTGTGGGATCAAGGATTGTAACCATCCAAGGTTTTGGAGACAGGCATTCAGCCTTGTTTCTTGTGCACCTGAGTGAACACTAATGGCAGAATTCTTTGAGTATTTTCATCTTCATCTATTCCTTATATATTTGTCATCTATTCTATGTATTTGTCATGGGAGAAACCGGCAGAGGTTGAAATGAAAGTACTTTAGTTTCTCTTGGACAAAAAACAAGCTTTATGATAGAAGTTCTTTACATCTCAGCTGAGTAACTGCTTTTACTCTAGTTTATAAAGCCATTTAAAGTGTCTCAATGAAAGCAGTCTTCAAAACCTTTCTACCTTCTGAACTAAACCTTGTTACTGCAGCGCATCCTTTCCATTTGAGTGGAAGATCACTTCCTCCTCAGGGATATTCAAAAGCCACCTGGACATTGTGCTGTGCAACTCTAAGTGTCCCGAGCTTGTTCTTGCATGGGCTAATTTCACCTAATTCCTTTCTTTGATACCTTCCTGGACCCATCTTGATGTTTCCAAACTTCTGCCCTAAATAAACTCTGTAAGTTAAAACTGTGAATTCTTTGAAATTTCCCAGGGATTTCCTAGTTCCTGCAGTGCATCTGTGAAGCTCTTAAACTGAACTGCAAGTGTCTTTGTGTGCAGTTCATCTAAGGATTAGACATTTTAAATGATTGCATTAAAATTTAAGGAAGTTTTGTTATTGTAATTCTTGTACTACCTCCTAAACTCATGAATTTCACTTCTTGGGGAGTGGAAAATAAAGACGGACAAGTTTTATTAGGAGGCTCCTATCTTGGGATGTAAATAATTGAATGAATAGCATAGAAAATGAAAGAGTTTCCATTATGTATGAATGATTGGTTCTCCAACAGACATTCTAATTTAATGCATGCATGTCTTAAATATGACTATATATTGAAAATTTAAATTCAAACATTTTGCCAAGAGGTTCACCCAGCTGGTATTTCTTAAAGGACAATAGATGAGGTAAGGAAAAAGCAACATGTTAGATGATACACTGCATAAGAAATTTCCAAAAATTATCTACATTTTGAGTGTTCTGCCTCCCAGCTGTGCTTCAAATATGTAGCACCCGTCAAAATTACACTGAATAAATAATACAATGTTTCTAAAGGGCTTTTCATTCCTTCCAGATTCTTACAGGTCTTTGTGCTAACACATCAGGCCGTTATGCAAATTAAGAAGTACAGCGTGGAAGAGAAGAGGTTCCAGACAAATTTCATTTTGTCAGGTTTTTTTGTGTTTCTGAAGTGTCCTCACTTGTAGATATTTGTTTATAAAGGTGTTGTGCAGGATGGGCCACTTCTCCCAGATGTCATCTGCAGAGCTGAAAATCCTGTAACTCTCAAAACTTACACTTCCAGAACAAACCGCAACTTTTTGGGGAAGCTGTTTAAACACTCAGGAAAATAATCTCATTTTCACAGTTTATCACTGTGGAAACATATAAGCTAATACTTATTTTTTTATTACTTATTTTTATTTAATATCATTTGCCTGCTCTCTGCAAAATGGGAGTTTGTTCCAGAAATGCTTAATACAGGAAAGTCAAGTTAAAGTTCAGAAAATGCTTGCTGTTTTATGGTAAGGTATGTTTTACTTCTTCAAGAGATTTTGGGCAGTGTTTTTTTCCCGAAGCACAGTCAAGACATTTTTCCAAGAGAATTTATTTTCTAGGGTGGAACTTCCTGTTGGAAGTAGAAAGACAAGCATGGCCCTGTGTCAGGAATGGTGCTACAGACAGCACTCACCTGAGCCCTGACAGTCTGGATGTCTGACTCCAGTCAGAATCAGACTAAGCAAAGATTTTGTATGCTGGTGGCATACAAGATTTTGTATGCTGGTGGCATACAAGACTTTATGGTTGGACTCAATGGCCTTAGAGTTCTTTTCCAACTTTAAATGTTTCTGAATGATACTAAGACTTGATGAGGGTGTAGCCAGTGGCTCAGTATGTATGCCCGAGTACATACATTCATTTTCCAATTTCTCTGGGGGCTTTTTAATAATTTTGTTGCTTTAACAGTCTTTGAGAAGCCTTGGATTTGTTTGGATGCAAAATAAGCTTAAGAACATGCATGGATTTTTTAAATATAGCTCCAGTCAAGAACCAAATAGGGATTACAGATGTTCAGGTCTGTGGATTTAAAACAGTGTAGTACAAACAAGAACGAGTAGATGGCAGACAGGAACTTGTAGAAACTTGATACTTTAGCATATAGAATATGCATTATTTACACAGAGAGGGCATTCACACCACATCTGTCAGAAAACTTGGGCACTGTTGATAAGAAGTTAGAGGTGTAATTTCCATTCAGTCAAAGAGATACTACCAGATGTTAATTCAGAGCACTTAAAATAGGCATGCAGGGGAGACTTACACGCCCAAACTGACCATCTGTATCAAAAATTATTTTCTTCTTCAACACAGAAATAGTCCACAACCGGCATTCTAAATGATGGTACAGCAGCTGGGAAGAGCAGCAGCAACCTGAGACATATGGATTGCTGACTTGACCATACTGTTTTTCCCTTTTGCAAATAAATCACCACATGCACGGGAGGAAGAAAGAACACAGCAGCTTTTATTCTGTGTTAGTAATACCTTACTGAATTCAACCACTGTCATCATCCTTTTCCCTCTGGAGTATTTGTTAAACGAAGAACTAGATTATCAGAAAACAAGTAGAATTGTTTCCAGGAAAGTGAAGTACTGAGTAGGGGTTCTTAGAGGGCAACAGCAAAGCTGAATTCACTTTGAAACACTTAGGTTACTCAGGCAGAAAATGAGACCCCTTTGATCACTCTTTATACCTTAACCATAATAAAACACAATTGGACACTATACAATCTGCTTCCACTGTTAAGAATAAGAAAATCAGGGAAAATAATGGAAAAAAAAAATCCCACTCTTGTTGGGGAAAAAATTGTAAAAGGGAAAAAAATAATGTAATTAGGTAAGGGACATTGAACATTATGTGGAAATGGCAGACATTGCCAAATTGCCATAATTCTGACTATTGATCCAAATACTGGTGGGGAAGGATTATTATTCTCTTTCCCTCATGCCTAGAATTCAGAGGTGAATAGGGATGTGAAATAAGTAGCCGAATAATGAAAGGAGCAGGAGGAAACATCAGTCTGTGCAAAACACCATTTTCATATTGATGCTAGAAAACATGTGGGCATAATTCATACAAAATGCTCAAACACAGTACGCCAAGGTCACAAAACAGTAACTCTGAAAACAACTCTGTCTTCACATCTGAAGTTTTTAGGCTGGGGAAAACATAACTTACAGATATTTAATTTGAATTCTCTCTCAGTAAGTGTCAGGAACTATATGGCCTCTCTGAGAGCAGCTGCATTATTTACTTTCTACTATGCTTGGGAGTGTGTTGTTAGGGAAGAGACAATACAGATAACACTACAATATCCTAAGACTAAGCCTCGGCAAGATCATGTTTCTGGGGAATAATGTTTCTGCCAAAAAGGAATTTAATGAGGTGACAGATTGCGAAGGATAATCTCCAGCCTTCCTGGCCAAGAACACAGAAATAATTCTCCAGGTGACCAAAGAATAGTTTCAACCAGGAACTAAAACAAGGTATAAAATCACAACTTCTGCAGAACTTTTTGGAAGGGCGTGAAATCTCATACAATTTGCATTGCCACTGCCATTTCAAAAGGCATGATTTCCCTGCATTTTGGTACAGGTCACCAGCCATTTACAGACATGATGGACACTCTGCACCATCTCCAAGATGGTTGCATATATGAATAGTAAAGTATTTAGTACAAGACTGACTATTTTTTTAAATTTGAAACTGGACCATGGCTGACACTGCTTATGGTCACCCAGAAAACTGTGTATTTGAATAAAATGCCGTCACATAACATATGAATTAGGTCACAGACAAAATTAGATTGCAAACCCAACAGTAACTATACACATACTGTTACTTTTCACCATTATTGTAATGGGACGTAAACTAAGTTACTGTGGGGAATCTTCCCAGAACACTTTCTATAACTTCTTCCTCAAGGGTGACTAGAATTCTTTTTCACTTATGGAAACCAAATCGAATAATTTGAATCTAACAGGAGAAACTCACAGGCATAAGGAAAGAAAGGACAACAATGAGAGGAGCTTATAAACAGCTTTTTTTTTCCTGTGAACTTAGTCCATGCAACACAGGGCCTTCCTTTTACATTTTTTTTTTGTTGTTGGTTTTTTTTGTTTTATTTTGTTTTGTTTGTCTTTTTTTTGTCTTTTTTTTTTTTTTGTTAACTCACTGTGTCTCTAAGATGCAGCAATCTCTGCATTGATTGATTGATTGATTGCCAGAAGGTTTCTTCTGTCCACTCTAAACCCTTCTCGTCCTCATTTTAGCTTCATGTTCTTTCTTCAGCATGCTTTCAGCACCTTGTCTTACTTTAATTTCCAAAATGTGCAACCATTTAAACCCAACCCACCATCACAGCTGGTACTTCTCCCATGAATCTTCCCCTTCTCCCCACTATCCATTGGGTTTCTGTGTCACTCATTGGCTTTCAGAATGGTTTTGCAGAAGTCCACATTCAGAGACACTATTTTAACAAAACTTTGTCATAAGGATTGCTCATTCCACATCACTTCAGGGAAGTTGTCAACAATTTTAGTGACTTCACGCGCCTCATTCAAACTACATATTGGACAGTTTTATGAAATTCATACATATTTTTGTTATGCATTGTTTGCACTAAGCAATTTCAGGCAGAAGTAGGAAGCATCAATTTGACACACCATCAGTTAGGCATTTCAATCAGACAGAGAAACACACAATGTATTGTATGAGCATCACTGCTATTCGATGTGTCTTACACTATGGCCTACTGCAACTTAATGATGAACTACAATATTCTGAAGAGGCAAAATAGCAATGACTTTCTCTGAGGCTGAGATCTGACCAAGCACTGCAAGGCAAAGCTGTTCAGCTCAGATACACTGTTTATATTGACCAAAGAGTTATTCAAATAATTTGTTGTCTTTTTTGTGTGTGTTTTCTGGCATCTAACACAGCTTTGAACAAGTGCACAGCAACTTCTGAAACCACATGATAATTATTTTATATGAAGGCACAGAAGAGGGTGTTCAAAACTGTTAATGAAATGCTAATTTTCCACTACCAGTGGATGTACCCAGTGTAAAGGCAGGAGTTTTAAAAAATGTTAAAAATTAATAATTCAAGTATATCAAATAAAAAGATGAGGGAGAAACTCTTATTTACTTAACTCTTTCAGGCTCTCTTTACATCCAGTGTTAGGAGTCAACATTGGCATCAGAGCATGAGGTTCACTTGCCCCAGGCATTAGGAAAAAGAAGCTTTATGGATAGCTATTTCTCCTAAAAAAACTGTAGTTTGACCAGATACAGTGTAGCCAATACTTTCATCTGTGTCAAGGAAGACTAACATAAAACAGCGTGAGAGTTCCTAAAGAGCTGTTGCAGTGGAAAACACAGAAATGGAGGAGAATCACTGAATATGAATAAACAAAGCAGCAAGAGATAGTGATGTATGAAGGATGTGCATCAGGAAATTGGCTAATTCTTTGGGATAATTATAGCTGCTGAGCAGAAGGGCTGAGCACCCCAGGCCCAGCCGATGTTCATGAGGGATCCTGCTACTCCGTATCCCTAATAAAGCAGCTTGCTGTTTATAGGGCTTAAAGGAAAACAAACAATTCTCAGTATCTCTCTCCAAAAGCAGCAAATGCACATTTTAAAATTAATTAGGGCAAGCTGAGTGTTTCCCAGCTTGAGAGATTTATATAAATATTTCAGGGGCTCTAGCTGGCGAGTTTTGCACGAATTGATGTAGCAGAAGATCAAGGAAAGTAATGGCAGCCCACAAAAGGGAGATTGTTCTAGCACTAACAGGACTGCAGGGCCCACACTGCAGGTTATTCTTTTCCCATTGGAAAGAAGCACCTAAATTACATTTCATTGCTACTGTAGACCTCTGTATTCTCCTCTGTGTTTTCTCTGTTTACAGCTAATATGGAAACAGAATCAGACATGGCAGTGATTTGCCTTCTCAACCATAATTACAGGCATATCTATTCCTGTGTGTAAATTAGTTTACAGCTCTGCTGCGTGTTCTACAAGAGCAGAGACTAATGGAAAACAGAATAATATTGAGTAAAAATAAAATTACTGGCAACGTTATAAATTACCCAAATGGTGTTGATGCGACAAAATTAAACAAGAGAGACATTGATTGACAGGTTTTAGTCAGATATTTATTCTAGGACATGATTAACAGCCAAACATTTACATTTTGACAAGGATGTCAGTACGAGGATAACTTTTAAACTGTAGCTAGATTTTATTTTATTTCTTTGATTACTTTTCAAACAGTCTAGAAATAAAGATGGGTCCATATTCATACTTCCAATAATGATGATCACAGGGACTTGTCAGATTTGGTGATATACTCCATAAAGATGCAGATAGGACCCTAAAATTTACTTAGATCTTGTTTAGATAACATGCTCTAGAGCAAAAGTAACACAGCCATTTGCTTAATTTTCTAGGATCCGGCAGTGCCCTGAAAGGCTGTACTGCTCGGAACAATGCAGTATCGTGTGTCTGAAGTTAGGAACTTGAAAATAACATTGGAATTACATCTTTTTTTTCCCTTTGCATTTTGCAAAAGGCAGCACAGAAGCATGTGAGTTTCTTAAAAGCTTTGGAAGTGCTGTGAATCAAACACATCATGTGCCAGACAGACTGCTTTTCATTATAGCAAGTACAAATTAAAGCTTTTTCTCCTCTCGCTTCCTTTCATTGGGAATGGAAAACAATTTTCCCATTTCAGAAGTTGTCAGGGGAAGGGTGACTGTTGTTCAGCTCAGTGAAGTGTTCTTGAGTTCAGAAGAGCAAGTTGAGCTTGTTAACTTGTTCCTTGTTATTGACAGACCAAATTATACAATTATGATTCATGTCAAGTATTTCCAAACTACCTCCACTGTTGATTCAAGCTATGTGTATGGAGATCCCAAAATACCTCCTCTTCACCCCACTCACCATCTTTCTGTCTTTACTTAACAGCTGTTGCAAATGACAGAAGTTCCAGTTCAAAAATTGCCATCAGGCTTGAGTATTTAAAAAGTAGATGAGGCACAAGTATATTTATGCTTCTTTTCTTGGACATAATAACTGTGACCTGTACAAAATTCTTCTGCATTTTATTATTTTAATAGTTACTTCTATTAGTTGCTTTTTTTACTAGTTTATTATATAACTCTATGAATTGTTTTCAAGTGTATATTTTGTCAGGGAAAGTGGATCTGGTTGTCCAGAGATGCGTTCTGATCATGGTGAGTTAAAAATACATAACATTAATATGCATATTTTATTTTTCATTGTCAATAAATAAATTTTCCCCATAGTAATTGTAAGAGTAACTGACCTACCTCTGCACTGAAAGATAAAGTTCTGAGCTTTAACAGTCTCTATCCTTCAGGAAAAACTTGTTCTGGTTTCATACCTGGTATTATTGCACCCATCATGTGTTAGTGTTGTGATAAGGAAGCAAAATTACTCGCAAAAAGATATCTTTTGTTCAAGGAGAATACAATTCTGAATTCTGAATAGCACATGGGTGACATTTTTCTGTGCTTCCTGCACTGTTTCAGGTGTCCAAGCTCCTTGAAACCATTTCCATCATGGGTTTTTCCAAATGATGGCTTGAAACCGCTTTCATCACGAGTTTTTCCAACCTGTTTTTCCAAACAATGGCTGCAACTATCAGGAGGACTCCACCCCATTTCCAACTTCTTTGTTCCCACCATATCACACTTGATGTAGTCACATCTGGCAAAACTCATTGTTTTCCTGTTTATTCCTACAGGAAGTAGGAATACTAGTAGGACTCCTACAGAGTCTACACCTTCAGCATAATACCTGTCATGAGTTAATAAAAATTTAAAACAATTAAAAGAATTATGATGCTCTTACTAGGAAGGTCCATAAAAGCTGTTTTATTTTATACTAATTAGTTCTGCAGACTTTCACGAGAGGTTTTACATTGTAATGGATCATACCTGACTCCAATCTGAAGTCTTGACATGCAGTTAAACCTCCTGATGGATGTGTGTTTTAGGGAGTATAGAATCATAGTATCATTAAGTATCTTGGAAAAGACCTCCAAGATCTTCAAGTCCAACCTCTGACTAAGTACAGCCATGGCCACACCACTACAGCCATACCCCAGAAACTTCACTTATGGGCTAAACCAAGGTTCTTTTGGTCTGGGTAGTTGCAAAGGAGAAATACTGACCAGGTATCCAGAGAGGTAAAAATCCCACAAAATTTTACTGGGAAAAATACAGAAAATCAAGGAACTTTGGCAAAAGAGTAAATCCAACACCAAATTCAATGTAAAACACTTATTATAACATTAGCATTAACTTAGCATTAACTCAGCTTTTACTTAGACCATTCCAACTGCACTACTTCACCAATGCAGAGCCAGAAACAGCCACAGCCATTCCAAGTTTTGTTGGGACACTGATCTAATCCAGCCTCTGACAGCCACTAAACCATACTGTAAAGTGCCACCTCTCCTCATTTTTCATCACCATCCCTTGCTCTCCAGGGATGGTGGCTCCACCACTGCACTGGGAAGACTGGGCTAGTGCTTAACCACTCCTTCAATGGAGAAATTTTTTCCTGATATCCAACCTGAACCTCCCCTGTTGTAACGTCAGGTCATTTCCCTTTAGAATCACAAAATGTGCTGAATTGGATGGGACCCACAGAGATCACCCAATTCAACTCCCAGCTCCAGACAGGACATCCCAACAATCCCACCCTGTGCATCCCTGGGAGCGTTGTCCAAACACTCCTGGAGCTCTGGCAGCCCTGGGGCCGTGCCCATTCCCTGGGGAGCCTGGGCAGTGCCCAGCACCCTCTGGGGGAAGAACCTTTCCCTGATCTCCAGCCTGACCCTGCCCTGGAACAGCTCCAGGCATTCCCTGGAGTCCTGTCCCTGTCCCTGTCCCAGAGAGCAGAGCTGTCCCTGTGCTGCCCCTTGGGAGGATGTTGAAGAGTTCCCTCCATGAGGTCTCAGTCTCCCCTACCCAGCTGAGCAGACAAAGTGCCCTCAACTGCTCCTCTTATGGCTCCTCCAGACCCTTCCCCCTGCTCGTGGCCCATCCCTGATAGTTCAGTGTCCTTTTAACATAGTGGCAGCCCAAGCTGCCCCCAGCCCTGGAGGTGAGGCCGCCCCAGGGCAGAGCAGGGCGGGACAATCCCTGCCGGGCCTGACCGGCCCCGCTGGGCCTGGTGTCCCCAGGACAGGGATGTCCCTCCTGGCTGCCAGGGCACTGCAGGCTCAGACCCACCTGGCCATGGACCAGCACCCCAGGGCTCTCCCCACAGCTGCTCTGCAGCCTCCCCAGTCCACACACACAGCCATAGTGTTTCCCTTGTCCTATCCTTTGTTGTCTCTGAGAACAGGCTGATCCTCCACCTAGCTACAACCTCCTTCTAGGAAGCTGTAGAGAGCAATAAGGTCTACTCTGATCTCTATTTTTTTCTAATTGATTTATAATTTTGACAACAGTAACGTTCCATGAGAATGAATTTAATTTATGTTTGAAAAAATTTTTCTACTGCTGTTCCGGTGAAAATTCTTTGTTTGCCCTCTTGATCTGTGTAAAAAATGGAGAATTACTCTTTCCTCTCTCACACCACTTACTGTAATTAATTCACTAAACATTCTCATCTTTATTCCAGAATAAAGATATCTTGCTTATTTATTCTCTCCTTGCATGGAAGTTGTTCAAGCAGTTTTGGTCACCTTCCAGAATAATTTGTGAAAATTCTTTATATTCTTTATAGTTCTTGACATCATTTATACATACAGGGACCTGAGTTTCATTTCTATTGTTGAAAAAACCAGCACTCCTTGTAAGCATTTACATTTTGATGGTGATTGTATTTTTCTTTTGTTTCTTTTGTTCTTGATTCCTCTTTTAGATGTTACAATACTGACTGGTAATGTAAAAAATGCAAGTGAGATCAATTACAAACTAGGAAAATATCAGAGTGTTCTGGCATTTAAAAACAAAAAAGTCAGTCTTCTTAAGTTGTCTCATCTTCTTCATGATGGGAATGCTCTAATTGATGGAAATGTTTGATTATGGTAATATTTAATTACTTAGAAAAACTTCACACACAGACAGAGCCAAGAATCCCAGTGCGATAGAAGACAGCAGATAATGGTGTCAGGACAATATTAGAATAAATCTGTAGGTGTTTGAGAAATCCTGAAGAGAAAACAGATATAATTAAAATAACTCTTAACTCTTTAGCATTAGGTTATGTTATCTCAAATGGATTAAATACTTTAGTCTGAAAAAATGTTTAAATTTTTTTCAACCTTTTAAATTTCCTATTTCTTCATCTTCTCTCACTACATCCTCATGAAATGCCGGTCTGCCTGTATCTTTCCTTACTCAACTCCTGTTCCTTCTAACCTGTCCATATGATTTTGCAGTACAGTAGGATGATGATGTATATCTGCCATGTGTTTTTTGCCACCAAAAGAGGGGTGAGTCCAGATTGTGTTCTGAAATAGGAGGAAAAACGGAATACTTGTCTACAGCTTCTCTCTCCTTCAACTTTTTAAAAGCCCTTGATACATGAGGGAATTTACAGATGGTAGCTTGAGTCTGTTTCCAAGGCAATATTAAAACCTTGCTCAAGGAATAAGTCAGCAGAGGGAATCAACTGAAACCCTCCAGTGCATGCTGTGCCAAAGGAACAAAAGGAAAAGTGAACCTTTATCCACGATTCATGGTGAGTATTGATGCCTCATGGTTAGCCTCATTGCAATCCTAGCACACTTTTCAACACCTGAGTTGAATTTCCTAGAATTCACATTTTACTTTTGAAATCCTGTTTATTTAGATTTTTTTTTTATTTTTGCATTTCCCTTTACATCTAGGAATGGAAATATGCAGGAATGCTGTCTGTTATGTTCCTTTGTTGAACTGCAAAGGAGCCTGGACAGCTGTTCACTTTCCCTTTAGAAAGGGGAATTTCTCAACAAAGACAAAGAGTTGTCCCATTTCCAAATCCCATAACAGCAATCGCTTCTCACCAGAAAGGTAACATACCATTTAATTATTTCTATGTATAACAAGCATAAATATTCCCTAGCATTATTGTTCCTTCACCTGTTTGCCAAGTAACACTGTTATTTTTAAAAGACAGAAAAATTTTAGTCAAGTTCCCCATAATGTCCTGTGTATTTGGAGGTATATTGTAGACCAGAGGAAATTAATGTGGAGATGTCTTTTAAAATACCAGAAGACCTGACAAAACAGTGAAATATACACAACTGTGGTATTTCTGAATCACTGGGAGACAATCTATCCAACACAATGTCTTTGATGACCACAAGTTCTCAAGGATGCAAAGTTCTTCATTAATATTTAAAGGACACATCAACTGGCTCACAAATACTCACGTGGGGCTTTATTGATTTTGATCCCACATTATCCAAAGTTTTCATAGTGGGATGACACAATTAAGCTCTGAAGACCCCACTGCAATTAGAAAAATTCAAAAGAAAGCAGGCTTAGGCAATTTCTACTTGCTCTTTCATTATTAAACTTTTCCAGCTTAAAAAGATAAAAATGTAGCAGTTTGCTCATGCACAGTTCTTTACATTGGCAAAGCAAAATTTTCCCTAAAGCCAAAAGCTTTGGGATAGTACAGTCAGCCAATGTTGGCCCCACAGGGAAACACAAACAAGATAATTTATGAGTGCACTGGGTTTAAAACTCAGCAGGAAAATTAAGCCTACTCAAACTGCCCCGTTTTGATAGTGGAGGAAGAATACCAGGAGAGATCATGAGTTGGACTCACAATTTACTGAAGAAATTGCAATAAACACCATGATATTAATAAAAAAATTGTATAAAAGAGAGAATGGTTTACCCATAAAAAGGTTATTCACCACCAGAAGACGTCACCTGGCCCCCAGGGACAAAACCAAGGTGACAGCTGTTCCCAGACAATAAACAAGACCCATTTTTTGGGAATTCTTTCCTATTTCTCAAATGCACCTCTTCATCTGGAGCAATGATCCAGGTTCCGGGAAATGCAGACACTTAGTGGTGCCTTGGATAAGAAAGCAGGATGAGGTTGCCCATTCTCTGATATGTTGGTATCTATAGAAAGGGTATGAAAGTAGATGTGATACTTTTTAAGCCTCTAAATTTGGTACTTGGCTTGTCTCAAACTTCCACCAAAGTGAAGGAATAGATGAGCTGGGCATGCGATTATATTGATATAAATTCAGAGTCTTGTGTATATCGTGCTTCCATGTAAATGTCAGATAAACTGCAAACCAAGTTGTGAAATCTATCAATTTTAAATACAAACTTTCCCTCTTCTACCAGCAAGTGCCCTACTTAATACCTTTTCTTTATACCCCTTGTGACTCAATGGATTGCATCACTGGATTCCTTGTAAGAGCATCCTTTTCACTGCAAGACTGACAGGTGAAAATCAGCTGTGGAATTCCTTATCAGGCAGTGGAAAGGTCGTGATGATCATGCAGGTGTACCCTGCAAGCCTTCTAGGCAGAAGGTGAACTCCTTAGGTGTGAGTCTGTGCTCCTTGGATCTAAAAGCCACGTTGTCAAATGCATTTAAACTCTAGAGCAGCTTCAGCACAAATGGGCTCCCTCAACGTGTGTTGCTGTAGGACACGAAAGAAAGACTCCAAATATTTCAGAAGGCAAAGAGCATAGAAAAAGAAGCTTTATTTTCTAATTCTTGCTACCTTTTATAAGGTGTTCTGATACAGACTTAACATGGTTGGTGAATAGGAACGACACGTCTCTAATGCCATTGGTTAAACTGGAGAAACAGCAAAACACCACCTGGAGAAAGATTGTTTTGAGAAAGAATAGTTGTTTGCCAAGATTGTTTTGAGAAGAAACTTTCTTGAGAAATTTTTCCTTGGGAAAAGATAGCAGCTGCTAGCAGGCTAAAATCTCTCAGACCCAGAAATATCAGGCCCACAAATGTGCCCATGGTCTCTCTGTGATGGTTTGACAGGTGCCAAACCAGAATGCCAGAGAAATCGGCACAGGAAAAACAGGGCTTGAAACAAAATGCCACTGTACACAGAGAAAGTGGAGCTGAAGGGTGAACAACACTATTCAGTCCCCACCAGGGGCTCTTATTTTTAAAGCTTTGTGCGTGAAGGGCACAGAACAGGAATTGTTAAACCCCACTTTTCTTTAATGTCGGCCAGTACAGAGTAAGGTACCTAAAGTAATTTCAAGGTAAAAAAGAAGAAAGGAATGAGAACAGAGGTTGGTAGATAGGAAGCTGTGGGAATAAGTGTGTTCAAAGCAAAGCCTTCTTATCCTAATGAAGAGAAATGAGGAAGCAACAGCAAAGAGAGAATGGTTGGGCTGTAGCCAGATCTACTTTGACTCAGCTTGTTTTCTCCATCACTGTGAAGGGGGAGCTGCACCATCAATCACAGTCAGAATAACTTTTTCCTGTTAAATACACAACTTTCAGGCAGGTAACTAAACGCAGTATGTTCTTCAGAAACTGTCTTAGGACATGTTAGCCATGACTTTCACAATAAAACAATTAATTACTCAGGCTCTCAGGGCTGCAGATAAACCTTTGAGGGCAATTTCCCAGCAGCCATTCATGAGCCTAAATGAGCTGAACCTTGGTGGAAAAGTGTGAACTTTATGGCAAAGGGGGCAGATTGAAACAACACATCTCCAATAACCTCAAACTTCTCCCATTAGAATAAATTATGCCCAAATCAATAATGTGCAGAATAGTCTGTGAGCCAGTATCTGCTGACTAACTTCCATCAAAACTTCCTTCACATCCTGGGAGGAGAAGTGTGTCATTTCTTGCAAGCAGCAGGCGCCAGCTGCTGTGAAAGTCCTTTTCTGAGTGATTCATCTGTGCAGCTTGGAACAGGACTTTTGCTCTGACTGAAGCTGAAGTGGTGAACTCAAAGAGGTGGGATTGTTCTGGGAGATCCCTCTGCAGGAAGTAGGAGGGAAAAGAAGGTGTTATAATGCAAATTTTCTTTAGAGTTTCGCAAATCCTTGCTACAGGGATTTTGTTTTTCAAGAGTTTCTCTTTCACTTGTAGCTCTCTCTGTTAAATTCTATGTCTTCAAGCCAGGATTTTCCTATGCAACAAATCTCAGGCTGATTCTTGAATAATAAGAGGGTTTCTTATTTCTTCCAGCAAAGACACAGAACCAATAAAAAAGTTACAAACACGTATCTTACATTTGGTGGCCAGGATTGTTTTAGGAGTAATTCCATGATGGTGAATTTTCCTTCTTTGATGACATTTGCAAATACATAATTTAGAAATGCTGATATAGAATTTAGAACCTCTTCACAAGAACCTGAAACCTTCCTCTGCAAACTGTTACCTCCAGGAGCCAATTCAAACTACACATGATTTTCAAATATAGGTTTTAATATTATCAGTAAGGTCATAATTTAATAATTATTTTCCTCAGCACAAAGTACCTCCAGGTGCTTTATATAAAAGAGAAGATCTGTTCTGTATATTTAAATAGATTATTTTGCACTCATAATAATAGTGAAAACAACATCTAATATGTATTTTAAAGAACCCTCAGGTATTTCTTGTATCCTGAAAATGCAAATTTTTTTACTCCAGTCCAGATGTTCGTTAGGTGCACTAAAAAAGCCACTTTCATTTGAGAGATATTAAAAGCATCAAGATCATCATTCCTATAATATTTTTCTATTAGTCTTTCAGCNGGGCAAAGATAAACAATTCTGCTCCACTCAGATGGAATAGAATAACATGTTCTTTACAAAACCCACGACACTATAATATTTTTCTATTAGTCTTTCAGCCAGTTTTAAACTTTCCAGCCAGTTTACTTCCTGCTTAGTGAGTGGAGGCAAGAGTGCAATGACTTGATTGGTTTATTTTAATGAAGTACACCACATTAAGAATAAAATATGTATCATCAACAACTCTGCCTTCATTTCCAGTAAAACCTCAAATTGGAGTTTCCAGTACTTGCTCTTCTGGTCTTCATATTGCGTTTGCAAACATCCTAAACTGGGCATGACACATAATTTATGGCTGAGGGTGCCACAGTCAATCTCATGGAATGGATACAGCTCTAATATGTATTTATCTGTCTCCATTTAAGAATTACTAGGTTTTAAGGTGCAGAATCTTATTAGCTACTTGTTCCTTCCTTCTCACCCTACTACAAGATATTTCTGCTCTGAGGGTGCTTGAGAGAGGGAACATCCTAAACCCCTGAGCATCTTGTGTTGCCCGTGTGTTTGTCAAACCTGAAAGTGAAAAACACTTAAGAATGAACATGGAAATTCATACAATAACAATTTCTTCCCTCCCAACATTTTGGGTTCAAAATGGAGTTTTACTTGCTTGTTTGCCCATGCCATTGATGTAGTGGACTGAACATTGTAGCAAAAAGCAAAGCATCTGTTTTTGCTGTCACCAATAATTTTGAAACTGATGAAATGCATATCTGGCCTGTCTTCCCACTCCATCTCTTTGAATGGAGGAAGGACACAAGAAAAAGAAAGAATAAATTTTAAATCCCTCTTTCTTATGAAATCCACATTATGTAAAGATCTGATTCATAACAGATCTGTTTAAAATCAGTATCAAAGACAGCATGGGCATAAAACAAGGCCTTGAATGTCATCTTCCTTAAACTAAACTAAACTAAACTAAACTAAACTAAACTAAACTAAACTAAACTATCTTCTGCAAAAAAGTTTTATTAGCTGGGTTATATTAGAATCTGGACTTCAACATTCTCATGTAAGCCCAAATTCTGACATACTGCACAAATTGTTACATTCTTATTACATATGATCTAATATTGGTGAAAATGAGATCTGAGGCTTGTGTAGATGGGGATGAGAAATACACAACCAAGACATCCAGAACACGTTTTTGTTGACGAAAAAGGGTGAAGTTCTGCACCAAAGAAAATGGCAGCCAATTATTGATATCAATGACATTTCTTTTCTCCATATGTAATCTGCCTGTTTCTTTAATGCTTTTTAATCATTAAGCCCTAATGGCAATATAACATTGGAGGTAATATTTAAAGTTGTTCTGGTTACTTTTTTTTTCTTTTTACATTCTTTTGACCATTTGAAGTGTTTCTCTGCTTTCTTTTTTGTTTTTTAATCTGAAATATTTGAATATAAAAAGCATAATGAAAATAATTGTTATGGTTTTTTCAAACCCATGTTCATATTTCCCTGTTTGATGAAAAAGTCTGTAATAAAATCACAGAGTCAGAGAAATGAAAAAGGATTATTCAAAAGACCAAACTTGGATTTGAAAGTTCCAGAATGTTCACACTGTAGAAATGATCAACTTAATGGTTTAATTTAGGAAATCGAATATACTTTATTCCATTTGTGTGTTTACTAAAATACATCCCAAAGATGAAAGAAAATGAAAAAGAAAAAAAAGTCTCATTTAGAGGGCAAGAGAAGAAAAAGGGAAAAAACCGAAGGGAATTTGTGCAGGAATAATTATTGAGAATGCTAAATAGTCCGTACCAATCTAGTGCAGTGAATTCCTTTAGAGAGGGCCAAGGCCAACCTTATCTGGCTTGCAAAAATGGGTGAAACACAAGTTGATGACATGAACATGCGCAAGGTTTGACTTATGACTGTAAAAAAGAGTTGCAATCTTGTTTCAAGGTGTCTCACCCAGATCCTTATTCTCTGTGACACTGGTTATAAAACAGGCAGTGTTGTATTTCCATTTTTACATCCTTCAAAAGCTGTTTTGGGCTCACATCGATATTCATCTTTTCTGATCACTCTGCTTTAGATTGCAATCAAGAAAAAAAAGATTTCCTTGCAAAAAAAGACCCTGCATAAGGTACACATGCAAAGGACAATAGCACTTAAGAGAAATGAATGAGAATCAGACATCATTTGCTCAAGGAGGCTTTTAAAACCTCCACTTAGGACTGTCACCTTGACAAATTGTGTTCCAAGTTCAAAGATTTTTATGTAGTCAGGTCTCCTATAATGAGACTTTCACAGCCATTTTAAAGAGCTGGAGTAAATTACTCACTTTTTCCCTTATGAAACACAGCTGGAAAATGGTAATGACTCTTTTGATATGGATTACATTAACTAAATTCTTATTTTGGTAAAAGAAATTGTTATTCCAATTGCTAATTATGCCTTTTTCAGCTTTTTCTGTGGATATACAAATTGCACATATTTTACTTTGATTTTCCTAATGTAAGTGCCAAGGTTAATATTTCAGGTTTACATTAACTGCAAGTGTTTAATGTTTAAATGAAAGACACACCTTATGTACAATTTAGCAGTTATTTTAGCCTTTGTTTTTTGTTAGAATAATACACATCCTCTGGGCAGCACTTAGCTACTTCTTACTGACTCCTTCATAATGAACCAGGTTTTTGATCACTTGGCTGGTGACCTATTAGGACATTTCTTTAACTTGATTTTAATGGTAACCAAAACGGTCTTTTTTTGTTTCCTTCTCTGCTTCAGGGGATTTCTTTTCATGCATTTAATACATTTCCACAAAGTCAGAAGATTGACTGAAGAGCTTCAGGGTTTTTATAAAAATGGGCGAAAGTATATAGGATTCCTGTGTATTTTTTAAAATTTGTAATTTATAAAATGTGTATTTATGTGTATTTCATAAAATTTATATGTGAGAAGAAGCTTTTATGATCTTCACAGACTTTGAAGGACATGCTTGGCACTGCCTGAGATGAGGATTAAGGTGGTGCAGGTCTTATTATACAGAATTTACCTAAGTTAAATATCAGCTTCCTGGGAGCTGAAACAATCAACAGCAAAGTTGGATAAAAAAAACTCTGCCGTTGGTGTGGGAATAAAAGGAGATCTGTGGCACAATGGTGGCCTTTAGCCCTGGACTGAGTTCAAAATCTGGCAGTATCCCATTAAAAACCTCTGGTACTGCACCTGCTTTGGCACTGGGAATCAGCATCACTTGCCTACACAGGAGATGGAGGTGTGTTACAATATCCATTTATTTTGGATGATGATGATTGTTGTCATTATAATAGCTATTGTAATTAAAATTATTTTTAAAAGAAAGAATGCCTGATTTCTGAAAATATCAGTTTTGAGATTTCCCTGTGTGTGTGCTGTTTCTGAACAGGGAAGCAGACAAGTCACCACACCACACTGCCTTTTACCAGAGGGAAAAAAATCAAGTTACACAAAAAAGAACGCAGCAGGGAAAAGTGCATTCAGTCTGTGCTAATTTCTGTCAGAGGGATGAATTAACTACAGGCCTCCCAGCCAGTAACATTGGGCTTCATCATCTTGGAGGTCTCTTTGAGCCTTAATGATTCTGTGATTTTTTTGCCTTCTCCTCACTTCTCTGCTTTGTTAAATACACTGATCTTCCTTTCCTAGGCACCTTCACTGCAGCTTTCAGCTAATCACTTACATAAACTTCTTCACTTGTCTTGACAAGTCAAACAGATCTTGAGAAAAATTGCATGCAGACCCTCTTTAATCTTTTTATAAATGGTATCATGAGGGCAGGCATGGCACCACATGAGTTACAGGAAAGGGGACACTGCTAAATTAATAAATCAATGTGTTGAATGGCCACTTCAGTATGTTACTTTGTTTCAGCTTATCCCATGCAGATTTTCAGCACGATTTTAAACCCATACACTGCTACTTCCATGCTTTTCCCTCCAAATGTCATGTCCTCACTCATAGTTTCAGTGGTTCTATTAAATTGCTTTGACTTAGCAACCAACCTGAAATATGAAAGTAGAGTCAAAGAATGTAAGTTTATGTGCTTTGATAGCTGATTAGAAGTTAACATAATTTACAGCTAAATGCAACTAAAAAAGTAAGTAGCATTCAGAAAAAACATTTTTAGAGAGCCATGCAAAGAATGAGCAGTTGGTGAAGGAGAGCTGTTTATGTGCCACAAGTGGTATAATTAAAGATTTATACAAAATTCAGTGAAAAGCATGATTCGAAATCGCTAAGATAGATGATTAGTATTTATTACTCACAAAACACAAATCAAGTATGTTTATAAAAACAACGAGCTGCATAATTGCAATTACTTCCAAAATAAATAAGTGCCCTGTCTCTTTCTTAAAAAGGAAAAAAAAAAGGTGGAAAAGGGAGAAACCCTAGAATGACTACTTCCAAAGAAAACATCTGACCAATAAACATGCTAAAATAATGGGACACTACATGGCAGATAAATAATACTTGACCCAGAAAACTGTGGTGAACGAGATGATGAGTAAACCCCTGCACTGAGCTTTCCCTTTGACTATTCTGAGAGTAGAAGTTGTTACTTTGTATTTCTGACTGCATTATTAGTGGAAGAAATATGCTTTCTCAAGCTTTACTAAGCGTTCAGGTAGTCTTAGTTTCCTATCATCTTCTTTCAGTCAAAAAGCACACCAGCACCTCCACACACCTTTAACTGGACTGGATCTAGTCTTTGTAAACGACCCTGCAAACCATAATAACAGCAGCGTTGTACAAATTGAGGGACAGCAACCATACTGGCAGTGCAGCACATTCAAGTAACTCAGAAAGCTGGATGCTCAGTTCAAACTGTGGTAACAATATTGAAGATTTCCCAGAGTTGCTCCTAGGATTGAGAAAAAAAGTGTGGTTAAAATAGCAGTGACTAAAACCCTTGTGAATGCTGTTTGTCAAGTGTACAAGCACATCAGCCTTGCTTTATGCATTTTAAAGGAATAGCCAGAGCTAAAAGAAAGATCCAGCAGTGCAGAATGGCTTTAATAACTCTGCCAGGCTCTAATAACCCAACAGCCAAGTACAGATTCAGTCCCCCTGCCCTGTGAGAAACTCCTTCCATGGTGCTCCCAGTGTTGACAAAACCAGCCCTTTGGAAGAGATTTTGTTCTTTGGTCTAGTCTCAAGAGAAGTGCCCTCCTCTGTTTCCCCCCTAGGAAAGTAACTGGGAAAATGAACTGGAATTAAGGCCATCCAGCCCCCAAAGCACCACTCTGCGGGGTTCTCACCACACCCCTCCTCTCTGCAGAGCATTCCAAGGAATTCTGGTCCCAGGTGTCTCCAGATGCTGCTCGTAGCCAGCAGTTCTGGACTGATTTGGGAAGTTTATGCCTAATCTTGCCTGGCATTAACATTTTTTACATCTCCTGACTTGCTAGAAAAACACGATTACACTGAACATTTGTTACCTGGAGTCAATGAGGATATTACTTGGTCACACAAGGGCAAATCCTCTCATTTCAATTCTGGCAAGGAAATGGATTAAGGTCTTTATCTTCACAGAGTGAAACACAAATATTTAATTCTAGTTTTCATGTTATCATCTCACATACATGGATTTTTTGAGATCAGTCACCACGATAAAAATAAAAAGGATGTACCCACAAATGAGAATAAATATTCAGGTTGCTTCATGAATATGGACAGCAATGACAAGAAGGAGACATCAAAAGCCTCACAAGGCTTTCTCTCTTTAATCATTCAATTTTGCAGCAAAGTCAGTCAGTGCTTGGAAAACAGCAGGTTCAAATGCTGTATGCTGAGCTAAAGAAGAATGTCTGCTACTATTTTGTTTGCCATCAAACACAGATTTTACGGTGCAGATCAGGTTTACAGATGGTTTTACAAGTTTACAGGGTTTCCATGAAAAGAGGACCCCAGCTTTCCACACTGATAGATTTGTCTAAATATTCCTCAATATTTCAATAAATCTTTATGTGCTACAAAACTTTTCAGTATATTCTCTTAGTTTATTGACTTTTCCTTTAAGTCAGAAAGTTGACTTTGCAAGAAGTATAGAAGCCTGAAATAAATGATGATGCCTCAGACAGAGGAAAAACGTCACATCAGTTATAAATGGCCAACTGGTGCTGTGCAAAGCAGGGACAAGGCCTGACAAATGTAGCTGTGGGACATTCTCAGTTTGAGAACACTGTCTGACCTGGAAATGTGTGTTCCTGTGTTTATGTACTAAGGAGCACTCTCTCTCACACACAGCAAAAGGAACTCCAGTGTTACAACATCCATAAAAAAGGCATAAAATAATCTCAAGACCTCTTCAGTTAATACTGAGGACTTCAGAATGAAGATGTTAACTATGTTCTGAAAAGTACTACTTCCATATGGGACATAAAAAAGAGAAGAGAAGAAAACATTATCGAAAACATTATCGCCTATGAATTACAGTAAAATTTTATTACAGTAAAAATTCAGTTGATACAAGCAAGAATTGGCCAAAATACCCATAAATTTAGAATTCTGTCTGTCTTCCTAACCTGAGAGACAGCATAACATTTCAAGAAACCACCAAGATCATTGCTCAGAGAAGTTGTGGCTGCCCCATCCCTGGAGGTGTTCAATTTAAATTCTATTTAAATAGCTAAATTATATTGATTGCAATGATAGACGGTATGAAATATAGCATGGAATTTCCCAGGTAAACATTTTCCCTCAGCTTTATCAGGTGAAAGATACTGTAAACTAGGTGATGAATGAATACAGCAACATGACTGTAATATTAATTGCAGGTGCAGGTAAAACACAGATGAAATGCTGCTATCATATTCATTAGATAAATAATCATGATCTGTTTCTTTAACAAGGCTTCCAGGTATGGAAACATCAACCTGGATTCAGAAATAACTGTGCAAAAACCAACTTCTGTCTTTTATGACCACTTTCAATTCTGTACCTACTGTGGCCACATTTTGTAATTTTGCCATCATTTGCAGCGATTTCTGTAATTTGTTACAGCTATTCCTCAGATTAGTCCATCACCCAATATGATATTTTTAGTGCACACAGAACCATGGTAGCTAAGCAACAAAAAAATCAAGGAAATTGAGGACTTGGTGTTGTCTCAAAACGATCACATTCTGGGCTTAACAGGTGTTTGAAATGGACCCTGCTCGTTAAATCCAGCCAGATTGCTGCTGGGTGACCAAACTGCCTTCATTCAGCTGATGGGCTGGTGTTAAAAATGTTACAGCTTCATGTTTTGCAAGTGGAGCTAAATGTTTATTGTACAGTCTCTGGTTCAGTCTCAGCCTCCCTGAGATGAGGTTTTCATGGAGAGGGGTGATGTGGGGCCTCAGACCTTGCATTCCCCCTTGGAGGAGCTGCCTCCAGCAAAGATTAAATTAAATATTTGTGGGGAATGGATTTGTGGGGAATTCTCAAAGCCTGACAGAAGGCTCACATAGTCCTGTGCAGCTGTATGCAAACTCTGAGATAAAGTATTCTGAGTTAGGCCGTAGAATAGGACAGACATTGAGAGAGAAATTGAACTGGAAACAAGTTTCAAATGATCACCTTGCAAATAGACTCGATATTTTGGAGAAATAGAACTATGAAAGATGAATTGTAGCTAGACCCACAGGGGGTATTTTAATAGATAATTGACTTAGAAGCATTAGCAGCATTGTGTGGCAAAAGCTGACAGGCCAAAAACCACTTATAAACGTATTGTAATTAAGAAATAATTTGGCCTCTGATTTTAATAGCGTAAATTGTAACATCTGCACCGTGTCACCCTTCTCATGAGACTGAAAATGGAATAAAAGTCTTTAAAACGCCTCTCAGGAGCCCCATCTCTGGGTCAGAAAAAGGGTTTTCCTGACAAATATTAAAGAACAGTTTCTAACAATGATGATCATCAATCTCTGGGGATATAGAAAGTGAGCTTACATTACCTCAGCCAGCAGAATTTACAACTACAAATTATGTAAATACATCAGGGTTAAGTCCTGCTTAAGAGGGAGAAAAAGGACTTAAGTCTCTTTCAGCCCTCAAAATCTATCAGGAGCGTGCAAATCTAGACTGACATTTTATATTAATCTTAAAAATTGATCTGGATAAAATCCTTAGATGGAATGATATATTTTACTTCTATGAAAGATTGGACTTCTTTTTTTCCATGCCATAAAAGTAATATTTTTTTCTTAAAACTAACTGTCGGGCTGTTTTTGAGAGTTTATAAGAATTCTCTCCCTAGGCACATATTACAAATACTAATAATTCAGATTGTTTGAGAGAAATCTGTATGAAATTCATGACCAAAGACTGAAAATCCTGGCTAAAGATAACCATGCTGCTTGTAGTCCATATGCCAACAATACCATCAGTTTATGCATTCCACTTTCACCCTGGATTGCAAATAATCTCATGATCATGAGATTTGCTGGATATGAAACTGCCTTAAAAGAATTTTCCATTTTCTTCAATTTTAGCTGCTTCTGACATCCACTAAAATCAATATTAATTCTGTTATTGACAGAAACATTGCCTATAATTTATTTGATAGAAAAATAATGAAAAAAATCTTTTTATTCTTTATTCTATATGTGTACATTTAAAGACCTGCAATATTTATTTATAGCTTGTCGGGAAGCAGTACTAAGCAGTGTAGGTGTGGATTAGTAGAAAATGACACAATAAAATTTGACATGAGCTTTTAGATAATATTTGTTGTCAGATCCTTTTCTACTTTGGCCACTCTTAGAAAGTATATTTTAGAGAACTGAGAAATTCTTGAGGTGTGTATTATCTATTTGTTTTGGTTTTGTTTTTTGAAAACACAATCAAAATGTCTCAGAAATTGTTGAAGGCTTCACTTGCTACACCAATTCTCTATTACATGCCAAGCTAAGACACATTTTAGTTTTTATTTTATCACTGAGTTTATTTTGTTTTTATTTCAATCACATATTTAACTTATTTGAGACTGGTTCACTGACTTTAGGTTGTAAAATATTGACTTTGCAATTCAGAGGGACTATTTCTCCATCTAGTGCTACAAAAACAGATTCTTTTATACAAAATCACTAGAGTATACCATAAATAAGATAGACTTTAAAAAAACCCCATGAAAACTAACCAATGCAAAAAAAAAAAAAAAAAAAAAGGTAAACAAAGCTAAAACAAACCAAACCAAACAAACCCAAAACTTAAGTTCTTTCCCATCTTCTCATCCAAAGTTCCCTGATGTAATGTGAACTCCAAATTCACTGTCAGTGCCACAATAACTTGGCACTGGGCTCACTGCAATCCACCCACACCTCTTAATGTGTACCAGGCTAAATTGAAGGTTGTGTAGGACATGCAATGTCAAATTTCTCTCTTTATCATGGAGCAGTGGGATATTTTAGTGTTACCAGTCTTTGTTCAAGGATATCCCTTCAAGCAAGAACACAAAAGAGCATCTTGCTTCAAGCAGCTGAGTAGCCTTGGAGTCCTCAACAAAATTAATTCACACTAATCCTATTCTAAGAGACATCTACAGAATTGCACAGATGGAGACAGAATGCTAGTTAATGACAATTTACATTTAATATGTTTTAAAATCAATTTAAAAGAAAGCAGACCACAAGAAATCATAGAGTTTCGGCAGCCTTAAAACTCAAACAAACAGGAAATCATCAACAAAATAATTTTGGCAAAAAAGAATAAATTCCTGTATTTCCCAAAAATGGAAAAATGCAGGAATACTAAAACATTTCAACGGTCCACATACTCTTTTCTGTAAATAGCATGTGAGCAAATAGTTTCAAACTCCTTTTTGAGCCAGCACTTCTGATGGCACATCCATCTTTCAGGTGCTAATTCCTGGGTTTGGGGTGGTGGAAAACAGGCAGTTCAGCCAGTTCAAACATACACAAGTTCTGCATTTCTATTACAAATGTGATTAGGTATGTTTGGTAACTCATATTTATTATAGTAAGCACTCACCACATGCATTTCTGCAAGTTAAGAACCAAATGCCATCAAAATAAGTTTTTATACCTGCTGAATAGAGTCAGTAAGAAGCAGCTGGCAAGAATTATCCAGATGGATTGTTTGCCATAAGTACAGAGAAAGGAGATTAAGCCTTCTGCAAGAACATTGACCATTTTGCAGCTTTTATTCTTCCATCTCTTTATAGAATAAATTGTGGGAAAATCAGGTTTAGTTACTAGCACTATTGAAAGCATTCAGCTGAAAATCTGCAACACAGAACCAGAAAATATGTTGGTCCTGAAACTGAAAACAAATCACATTTTGGACAATAACCTAATAAGCAGGAAAAGAATTACTTGAACTGTGGGCTGCAATGGACAATGATTTACATAAAATGGCAGACGAAAATGCTGCCATCAGATATCAAGCCCTCAGATCAAGCCATCAGATGGCATCAAATGCTGCCATCAGATATCAAGCCATCAGATGCATGGATGACCACTCAAAAGCTACAATATGAGATCTGTGTTTCCTGCTAATTGATATATTTTTATTGGACAGCTTGTCAGAAAAGTGACAGAGGCACCCACAAATAAAAAAAAAATCCCAATATTTGAAGAATGCTTAACAGCGCTTAGAAATTATTTCAGTACAAGAACAACCTCAGTATCTGGGAAGACCCGGGGACAGATGGCTTTGGGACCTTGGAGAACATTTCATAGTATTATCTTTGAGTAATTTAATTAAGCAGTTGCTATTCCTTGTAACAGAGGTTTTTAGAGGAATCCAAGCAGAATGAAGTGGCATTTGTCTGCTTCCCTGCTGACACTCTGGCTCAGTTCACAAGGGTGGACCAGGGAAGAGCAAGACATTTTTTCTCTCTCTCCTTCTTTTCCTGCTGCCCATATGAAGTGTGTGAAAGGAAGGTGCACAAAGACAGGAAGGCTGTGTAAATGCTTAGTGAGCATGCAAGAGACTCTGTGCATTGTAAACATACAGTAAAATACAAAAAAACCCCCAAACCTGGTGAATAAAGTCAGAGACATCACTTTATTCCAAGAGGAAAACAGTGGCCAAAGAGACAACTTGAAGGGCTTCTAAGAAGGACGTGGAAATCACCCCTTCCAAACTGGAAATACTCAATTTCCAGGCAAGAATAGGTGCTTACTAGTAGGTGAGGGCCCTTTCAAAAACATGAAAGGTCCAGACATGAAAATGTTTGTAAAACCATGAACTGAAACCTTGTCTCCAGTACGTCAGACAGGGCTCAGCCGTGTTTCGTCTGCTGACATGTAACACTCCTTATCTGCTGCTGGCCTTAAATTATTCATTCCTCCACTCCTGGGAAAGCAGAGGGAAGTCAATTTACACTCAATTGATAAAGATGGAGCATCACAGAGAGAGTGTTTCCTTCCCTTATGCTCCCGCAATTTCCCACTTTCTGGTATCATTCCCAACAGGTGTTGCCACTGGAATGGCACCTTTTGGTGCATACATGGTACAGCATTGGGAAAGGCATCAAGAAAAGAGAAAAAAACACATTTATCCCTTTTCCAGCTGCTGATTTACAGGACTGCTTTCAACCTGACCAAGTTTAAGTGTGGCTGTGAGTGGAAAGTAATTTCCATAGATTATTTTTCAAAGAAAGTGATTTTAGACAGCAGGAGGAAACGATGAATCTTGCATGCAATTTACCTCCTATGCCAGAAATAATGAAAACTAGGACAAGCTGTTCCACAGAAGGATTAGACACTTATCCAAGATTGGAAAACTGTCAGTATCTGTAAACATTTTTAAAAGTTTACACTACACCTGGGAATCTGACTCTTTTGAGTAATTTTGGAAGATATGCTCCTTTTCTTAGAATCCTTTGAAAAGGTCTAGGAGCTTCTATTTCCATAATTTGTGGGGTTTTTTTTTTGCAAGAAAACTATTAAAATGTTAAAATGCGTGTCAGCAAATAAAACGTGGGAACAAATGAGAAGGCTTCACTGAGAATGTTAATTATATCTGCAGTATTTTCAACAGATCAAGAAAGCAAATGTACTGGGTGTAGGTGGCCAGGTTTTGGCAGCAGGGGAGGTCTGTGGGGGAGAGCTCTGTGCAGAAATGCCAGGGACAGCCTTGGGAAGGACACAGACAGTGGCAGCCACTCCCAGCTGCTTCCTCCTGGCTCCACAACAGCCCCACCACAGGCCATGGCTGATCCCAGCAGTGGTGGCACCTCTGAGAAAACGTATTTATGAAAGGGCAAAGCTGTGCCCAGGAATGGAGGGACAAGGAAAAAAAGAAAAAAGAAAAAAGAAAAAAAGAGTGTAAGCATCAGTCCCACGACATCAAGGTGAGAAAAGAATGGAGGAGGTGCTCCAGGAGTCAGAGCCAGAGTTTTAATCAATTTGGTTAGTTTTTCCCAAATCAAGTCTGTTTTGACCATGATCACAATTGGTAAGTGATGTCCCTGTCTTTATTTTGACCCACAAGCGTTTTTGACTTGTATTCCCTGCCTGTCCTGCTGAGGAGAGGTGGTGGGAGAGCAGCTGGCTGGGAACCAGCAGCACATCAAGGTCAGCTTCCCACAGCAAGAAATGTTCTTTTCCTAGGGAGCCTTTTTCTTTTATGGTCCTTCCATATGTGTCACAATTGACTTTGATCCTTCGGGTGTCTTTACCCAAGTGCAGCATGCACCAGAGTGAACCATAACCTTTCTAGCTCATCTAGTGAAGGCAGGGAAGAAAGGTCACATTCAGTTCTGTGAGTATTGCCATCCTAGTCCTTAAAAACTAAGGACTTTCTTTGAATTTCTTTGAATTTAAAGAATTTCTTTGTAATGTGACAAAACCTTTATCCTGTTGTTGCTAATGCTAGTTAATATCTGCAATTTGCTGTGTAGAACAGTCGGACAGAGCACAGCTCACACACCCCTCAGGCCAGTTTCACAAGTGACCATGTGTTGTGTCTTTTGAACAGAACAGCAGTTTTGCCAGGAAAACAAAGCAGGAATAAGTCTGGCCAGCATTCAAAACACTCTAACCTCAGAGCAATTCTTTTTCAGACAGGTTGTGGAAAAAATAAAACCCTCAAGACAACTTTGCACTTTCTAAAGCAGTTGCTCCAAATTTTCCTTACTAGCAGACTTAGTGAGTCAAAACCATTGTAAAGATCTCCATGTGAAAAGTCAGCAAGCCTGCAGTTCCCACAAAGCTCTGCATAGGCTGGATTTACCCTCTACATTTCTTCTGATACAAATTTTAAGAGCTAAGTCTTTATACACAGCTGCATCCTACAATAAGAAGGTAGTACTCACTGGAGAGAATTATTTTGCTGCTCATGGTTTCTACACCACCCTACTTTATTCTCCTGGGTTTGGTGGATATGGTCTTTGCAAAGTAACAGGTAAAACCCTTACTTTGTTTGAATATAAAATACATCTGTCTGTGACTTTTAAAATTTTTTAATGTAGCAATTTAGCAGAGGTGTTGAAAATAATTTTTTTTCTTATTGTTAAAATGTTTAGTGGTTGTAGCCACAGCAATGGGGAGGCTCAGTGATCTCACAAGCTTCAGCTGGTTGTTTTTGTAGGCAGATTTGAACCACAAAAGGTGTGGTAACATTGTGGGTCATGAAAAGAAGCTGAGTTTGTGGAGATGCTGCCTGAATAATTCAAATGTCTATTGGAAATGCATTTCGCACCTCCTGCCTGTGAACAGTGGCCAGGCTTTTAAGAATTCCATGCTAAATGTATAGCAACCAATAAAAAAATAGTTGTGGGACTAGTTTCAAGTATCGTGAAAATATTTAGGAGGAAAAAGGGTAAATCTTAATTTTTTGTGGGCAAAACATTGACAGGCACATGTTCAAAGGCCTCAACAAGAGGTTGTCATTTGGCATGCTAATGTCAGCCAGTATCCCAGCGTGAGGAGAAATTACTCTGTGATTTCTTCTCAATAAACTGTCCCCTGAAGTACTGATTGTTTTTTACTGGAATCCTGTTGTTTCAGCTCAGAATGAGTGGCGTGAGCTAAATGTCAGTTCTGACAACTATATTCCACCTGTCAGATTTCTAGTGCAGTCTGAAATAAATTTATTTGGTTCCTGCCTCCAAGTGCTAATCAGCTTGCATCTCTGAAGCAACTGCTGCTGAAAGTAAGTAGAAACAATCTTATATAGATGATATGCTGGGTTTGCTTGCCATGTATTTTGTGATAAACTGTTTTACATAAAAATACACAGTGGCTTGTGAAATTACTCAAATCTTCACCCAGAACTGAATCCTAGATAGAATCAAACTGTGCTTCTAGTTGGAATTGTTGAGTTCTAGGGGATTTTAATAATCCCTGAGACTGGCATGTAGCTATAAACATCAGAGGTTGGACTTGATGATCTTGGAAGTATTTTCCAAGATCATCAAGATTCCAACCAATGATTCTCTGGTTCTGTGATCTGTAATGACAGTTAGACCACTTGTGTTATTTTCTCTACAGTGTTTTTCTGAAACATTTGTCATTCTCTGATCTTAAGACTTGCTCCAAGTCAAACTTGAAAGACTTGGACCAATACTTTGAAAAATTACTTGCTATTACATAAATCTACAAGGTATTCAGTCAACATTTATGTCTGCTTTCTTTTAATGTGGTGGGTTGGCCTGAGGTGTAAATACTTTTCATCATAGCAGTCCATACAGTGCCCTTTTTGTGTTTGTGACTAAAGCAATGCTGGTAACACACAAGAGCATTGCTGAGCAGTACTTTTAAAACATCAAGGGTGTCTCTTTTTTCCACTCTGCCCCTGCAGCAAGTAGGCTGGGGATGGGCAAGAAAGTGGGAGGGAAGAAACTGTGGGAAACTGCCACGGGGAGGGAGATTTAGGGTAGGCAACCATTGCTCAGTGACTGGTTGGGCAGCAATGGGCAACTTCTAGAACATGGGAAGCGATTGCATCATTGTCATCACTTGTGTGTGGGCTCTCCCCTCCTCCCCTGTTCCCCTTTTGTTTGCTTATTAAACTATCTTTATCTCCACTGATGAGTTTTCTCGCCTTTACTGTTCCAAATCTCTCCTCCCTCCCACTGGGGGTGGCAGGAGTGGTGCTTGCTGACCACGGAGATCCCCCTCCCTGTGAGTGTGTGCAACATGTGATGCAGGTGGTGGGTACCTTCTGAGTCATCTCTTGTTCTCTCAGAGTTTCAAAAGTAACACCAATGAACACTGGAAAATGTAAAAGGATGTGGAAATCCCTCTAGATTTAAAGATCCTCAGAATTTCCAAGAGTTAAACCAAAAATGAGGTGGCACAGTCGCCTGGGGCAGTTTCTAGTGCAGACACAAATTCCTGCAGCTATTTGCCATTAGAAAATCAAACTTTAAACACCTCACTGAAACCAAACCCAAAAATTCAGAGAACATAATCCATGTGCTCTTAGATCTCAGGTGCCAATCTGAGAATATCTGAGTAAAACTATGATACATTAATAGAATAAAGTGAAGGTTTAACACTAACAGACCACTACAGCTGTATTCAAGCAGACTGAAAGTTTATCCATGACAATTTTCCTAGATATCAGTCAGTGGCCATTCCACAAAAACACCATGATGCCTTTTTATGTGTTGCATGCAGCTTCTCTTCTGGAAAAAAGAAAAAAAAGTCAAGAAAACATAAAACTCTATCAATGCCCAAACTTCAGTAAAGAGTATCAGATATTTTCTGGTGGATATCAATGTTAATGATATTTTTTAAAAGCATAAAACGTTTAAAGCATAAAACGATCCAGTCCTAGAAGAGTTGTGCTGAATCAAATTTTCACTTAGAAAGGACCAAATTCTTTCTCATTTTTATATGCAAGTCTGTCTGTGCTTTCTTCATGTCAGGAACTCTTCTTCCATTTCAACTTTACTGTAATGAAGCTGAAATTGGCCTTTTTCACTGGAGTTAACTTTCATATGTACAAAACATATTGAGAATCTAATAGCAAGAAAAGCTTTGAAAGAATTCTTGCTAACACAAAAGGATAGTTTGTTGAAGAAATGAAAGATGGGAGCCAATTATACAGTATGGCTGCTACTGTAAATTTTCTCAAATACAGCATCAAACACATTCTATTCCATCCATTTATTCTGTAATTTTCAAATATGACTCACATACATGAATCGTCCTTTTTCCTTGATTGGCCCCCTAAAATTTTTGGCTATTCCTGCATTAACCTAAGGACAATTACTAAGCAAAAAAGGTAGACAAAGGCAGACTCACAGCAACCTGATGAAGTCTTTAGAGTGACAAAGGCATTCAAGGTTCAAAGATGTTACCCACTTCCTTTGCAGGCACCAAAGCTTCTCCAATTCTACTTTACACAAGTTCTAATCAAAGGACAAAAATTAATTTGGAGTTATCTGCTTTGTAGGTCAGCACTTTCTGCTACTTGGAAAGAGAGAATAGGTCATTAAAAGGGAAATATCGGCAGGAGAACGGGTTCAAAGTTCTTTAGGAAAATGAAAAAGAAATAAAAGTAAAGTTGCACAGAAGAAGAACCTTTCCACCTCATGATCTGCCTAGCATATGCTGGGGCATACCATACTGGCAAGTGTGTAAAAACCTCTTGGTTTACAGAAAATTAGGTACAATTTGTGCCTGTTTCCAGTAAAGGCTGAGTAATATGACTTCCATGTTATCATTCTGTTTTTATTTGGGGTTGGGAGAACATACCTTGTTTGTAAAAATAAGTAAGTCTTTGTTGAAGAGGCAGTGTTTCTCAGTCTCACTCCATATTATAGCTTCAGCACAAGACCCGAATGAACACACATTTCTCTAGTCACTTAAACCTAATCTTTATCCCCTGATTCTCTAAGTTCACATTAAAAGAGAACTTGAGCAGAGCTGCCTTTCCAGACAGACAGAACAAAGTGAGAGACAGCTGTTCTTGATTTCCTCCAGCATGTCCCCAGCATATATAAATTGCCTGGCATATCTTCATCAATATTACACCCAGAATTCTCAGCAGCCGTCGTGAACGTGAACACAAAGAACTAAGAGACTTTCCAGGATAGGACATTATTTTTGGATGACAAATTTGCAATGCTTTCTGCAGATCTAGAAAGCTTTCATGATAATTGTAAACTGGTATCAAAAACCTATGCAAATGTACAAGCTATTTTTAATTTTCCCTGTGTGTGGGAAGAAGAGGAGAAGACAATGGCAGTAGGGACAAAAACCTGAGAGAAACATTGATTTAAGCGTTCTTCCAAGTTTTAAGCCCCCATTGTTTTAAATCACAACAGGGCTATTATATGTTCAGTTTACATGCTGTGCATTGCTACCCTTGCTCAAATACAGACTTCCAAATGCAGTTTTCAGTCATGAATAATTCTGTCATCTGGTAGTCAACTGAGATGTGGCATTAACCATACTGTCAACTGCTAACATTATGTGTTACTTCTCAAATGATTAACAACTGCTCTGTAAAAAAATTGAAACCATAAAAAGTTTACCCTTTGTATCCTTTTTCTACTTTTATCATTTCATCCCTGTATATGAATGGGTAGCAAATGGTAAAATTTTCTTCTTTCTTCTGGCTGGTGCCACTCTGGTGCAGTGCCTTACATCATGATGTAAAATTAATCAAAACGGTCACATCAGGTTCAACAATTATTGCAGAAATCCCTTAACAAGACGAAGTATTGTCATTCCTATAATTTGGTAAACTGAATCATGTTGCTCACATACAGTCTTTTGATTAATATATATTTCTTCAAATGCACTTAAATCAGAATTCATCACATTAAGGTCGTGACACTCCCACAATTCATTTTTACAGAAGAAGCTTTCATTAACAACAGGGTGATGCCCTTAGCTTTGACTTTTCTGGTTCTGTCAGTTTGTGCTACAATTTTAATGAGATTTAAAACTAGGCTTTTCAGCACTGCATTCTTTAAACAGTGTTCTTAACAGCTGCAATTTCCTCTGTGCAATCCATTTACAGTTCCTACCCCTTTCCAGCTGAACCAGTGACAGACACTCATTTAACTCTCTGATGGCCTTTACGAGGTGTAGTCATAAATGTTTCTGTCCCAGTGATGCCATTTAGCTTGATTAATGTGCAGTAATCACTGCAGAGACGTTTCTCAGCATTGTATGAAGTGATGTGCATGAAGCAAGGACACAAGCTATAACCCAAAAATAAGCACCAGAAGGGGATATACTACCACTGTTTGTAATCATTTCACTCATTGTTTACCCTATGTTGTTCTGAAACTCTTGGGTTTGTGTAAAGACAAGCTTATGTTTAGGTGTGAGAGCAGATGGAAGCTAAAGTTTTAGTAACTGTGTCTTTTTAGCATGCAGAAGACAAAACTTTGTCTGATGTCAGAAACAGATGGAAACCATTACTGCCTATCACAATACAGATATTACTAATTTCCTGTACTAGAAGTCTGGCAGGACCACACATAACAACTTTTTAGAAATATCCAGCTATCTAAAGCCTGTGGAAACCATGAGACATGTGTAACATATAAAACATCAACCAAAATAATGCTAGAAACCCTTCCACAAACATGAGAAGTATTTTATCAAGTCAGTCTGTCTGTCTGTCTGTCTGTCTGTCTATCTATCTATCTATCTATCTATATTCCAATGCATTTGAATCACCCCTTAGGAGAAAAATAATAAATCAGGAAGACCCACTCTGATGGGATTAATCAGAGCACGTCTTTTACTAATAGGAAAAAAGCTGGCAGAGTGTAGACAATTTGTAGACAAATGAAAGGATTGGTATCTGTTTTCTGGCAAATGTTGAGAGCTGTACTTTTCAAAAAAACCACTATGTTTTGATGAAAGTTGTTTTGGATAAAGGCTTCTAACTATCAACCCAAAAGTCCAGTCTCTGAATGCACACAAAAGGGTCGCCCCACATTAGTAGCAGTAAATTATTAAATGAATTTTGCTAAAACACAAATACCTTTTCTTTTCACTGCTAGAAAAATAATTGACAGTGTGAATAAAAGGGACAAGTGCCTATGTCATTCTTCTATTACACTCAAGTTCTGTCTGTGGGATCCCTGAATCTACCTTTTCTTCCTTCCAGAATAAGCTTTAAAAAAACCAAATCTTAAATTTCTTCTATCTAAAGGAAAAAAAAAAAAAAATCTCAGCACTATCAGTCAACTCCACTCCATTTCATTTTTGAAGAGTCCTTAATTTCAAAGAAACCATGGTATTTTCTGGTCACTCTTTCCCTCTATTTTTGTGGAAATCAATGTTGTGACCAATGGTTCATTGTCCTGCTTTGACCTGCAGTGATCAAGGGCAAGGCTGCCTGTAAGAAGTCACAAATATCTCTGTGCATTATCTGAATGCCTTATTATCCCTTTTTCTGTCTTCTGGTGAAGTGTTTTTATGTGGTTTGTTTTTTTTTAAGTCCCATTGTTTTGCTACCCTTGTATCCCACTTCCTCTGTCTCAGTCTTATTTCAAAGAAGCAACCTCAACCTCACTATTTTTTCCCAGTTGCTCTAAATATTCCCACCTCTGTTGTTGATAAAAACAGTAGTTTTGTTTAAATTATTAATGTCCATTAAAAAAACAACAAAAAAAATGAGGGTTGTCCCTCTATTCCCACTGCCCCAAGATTTTATTTCCCAATGAAAAATTGTCAGGCTCTCAAAATAACATCATCTGGCAAGTGTTTGTTGGCAGCATGCCCAGAGGGGAGATGTGTGCCACATGTGAGGAGTATCAACACTAGGGCTTCATAAGTATTCATGTTTTGGCCTTTGAAAAGTCCCTTCTTTCACGGTTGAACTTTTCTGAAGTACAGATAGAGTATAACATTCTTGTGCAAAAAAAATCAGAATTACAAGAAAATGCTTAAATAGTTAAATATTATCGATGAATAAACTCGAGTGTGGTTTTCCTGTGAGAAAAAGGCTATCTTAATAGAATTCATTTAGCAGAATCCCTCACATTGCATTGGTGCACAGCTGTAACCATAAAAGTCTTGTAGAGAGGGTCTTAAATATTAATGTAAATCAGGAATTATCTTTGAGCATTCATTTGATTTCATATCAAACATATCCCCTGAAAAAAGTGAGTATTTTCGCACTGAAAATGTATTTGAAGACACCCAAGTCCATACAATCTTTCATACTGAGACTGAGATGATGGAGCTCACAAAATAAATATTCCCATACGATTGATTTTTCAGAATCTGCTTTTGTGGGGGAAAAAAAAAAAAAAAGAAAAGAAAAAAAAAGAAAAAAAAAAAGGCTTTTTCTGTCCCTACATCCACGGCAGGTGTTAAAGCACTTTTTGAAAAAACAGTGTCCCAAGTACTCTCAAGTATACAGACAACTGTGAAAAAGTTACAAATTAAGAAAACATAAAAGATCATGCAATTAAGCATCTAGTGTCCTCCTGAACATGGCCATGACTGTTGGCATTCAAATTCCTTCTGTTATTTGGAAATAGCAGAGGAGAAAGGGAGCAGCTTGAGTGGAGTTCATTTTCCAGCTAGGTTTTTAAACTAGCACATCCATTCGAGAGGACAGGAAGTGACACCGGCCTCTGATTCTGAGGATGTGCCTGCTGGAAACTGGAGAAGATTTATCCCTAAAGAATTTCCTGGGGTGCTTCTTCTTCCTCCGAAGTCATGTACCCCTACTGACAGGGCAGAGGTGAGTTTTCCATCCCTCTTCCTCATGTCCTCTCTGTGGTCATGTGTTGGAATTCTGGAAACTTGGATTTTGGGATTTTAGTATACATGTGGATGTTGTCTGAGTCCTTCTTCACCTTTTTCTTCCTTCTTCATGGGTTTAGGTGGCTTTCTGTGATTGGTTGGTGGAGTCCAAATTGCAGACTTCAAGTAGTTAGTTATTGGGTTTAAGATAAAAAATAATTTAGGTGGCATTTCATAGATAAGAAACAACAAACATCCAAGTTTGAACTCGACATCTATGTTTCCCGTGTATTATTCACCCTGACCTTGGCAGAGAAAAAGCAGCCAGAACCATCACAGTCATGCAGGTAAAACCACCCATCACTTCGTGGTGTGTCCCCTCTCTCTCAAGCAGGGGGTGGCTGGTCCCAATAGCAGAGACTCTGGTCTGTCCTGGTGGGACATGGGGCATGTAGGCCAAGGGAAGTATGGGCTGGATATCAGGAAAAGGTTTTTTACAGAAAGGGCAATAAAGTACTGGAATGGTCTGCCTGGGGAGGTGGTGGAGTCACATNTGTGTTTAAGCAAAGACTGGATGTGGCACTTGGTGCCATGGTTTAGTTGAGGTTAGGGTTGGGTTGGACTTGATGATCCCGGAGGTCTCTTCCAACTTAGTGATTCTGATTCTGATATCCTCTTTAGTTTGGTCAAGTCTTTCACATCTGTCCATGGTCTTGGACAGTCTTTCCATGGCTGAGGAGGAAAGTGAGGTCAGTGTGGGGGAAAAAAAGGGTGATATTGTTGCTGGGACTGGGGAGTCACCCTAACCACTGTTTGCTGCCATTCTTTCCATGACATCACTGGCAGTGAGTTGGTGTACAAAGACTGGACAGAGCTAGAGAATAAAGTAGGGATTTATTGAAAGGCCTTTAGGGTACACCTTGGGCAGGACAAGAGCCTGGCCAGGGCTACACCCAAGGTGGACTAAGAATGGTCACAAAATGGCTGGCCAGTCATGAGGTCTCACATTTTTATAAGTTTTGCATACTGGGGTTCAATTGTCCAATTACAGCTTCAGGTTGTGAAGTCCCGCCCTTCTTGATCTTCCCTTCAGCCCACCATTGTTTGTGCTTTTGGGCCTGAAAGTTGTCCTTGGTGGTCAGTAGGAGAAGGATTTGTTTTGTCTCCCTACTCTGTGAAGAGAGCTGACCAGCACTTAATGTGAGGCTCAGAACTGCCCCCCTAGGCAGTGGGGGGGCAGAATGTGGAGATATGAAAGCTAAAGCTTAAGGCATCACGTGGAGTTAAGTGGATTGCTCTGATCACACCGTGAGCTTGAATAGGAAACCCCATTTTCCCAGGGATCTCAGAAATCATCACGAACTGGCCCGAAGGCGAAAATTTCCAACTGCCATCATCATCAGAGGAGATGACAACATGTGCCCAGAAGGGCCCACCATATAATCAGCTACCAGAAAATGAAAAGCAACCTGCTTTCTTCACTGACAGATCTTGCCACTCCATAGGGACCAGTAGGAAATGGAAATATGGATCCCTACATGGAGAGGTGAGGCAGTCCTGAAGGACAAAGTGGACCCAGTCGAACTGCAGAGCTGAAAGCCAGTCAGGTGGCTTTGGCCATCACTGGGTGAGACAAGTGGCCAACACTCCACCTCTGCTCTGACTCATGGGTGGTAGCAAATGCTCTCTGGGAGTGGCTTGGTGAGAGAAAAAGGCCAATTGGCAGCACAGATGAAAAAACCATCTGGGCTGCCCAGGCAGAGAATTTTGGTGTGTTAGTACATCCTGTAGATCATGTACCTGAGATTTGGGCTAATGAGGAGCATCACAACAACAGGCCCTTGGATCAGGCTGACAAGATGGAAGTGTCCCAGGTGGATCTGGGTGGCAAATTAAGGGTGAGATATTCTTTGCTCAGGGGGCCCCTGATGCTTCAGGTCATGAGGGAAGAGATGTGACATACAGAGGGGCTTGTAATCAAGGGCTGGGCTTAACCACAGACATCATATCCCAGGTAATCCAGGACTGTGAAACAGGTGCTCTGATCAAGCAGGTAAAGGCCCTTTGGAATGTGGGGTGGTCATCAAAATACAAATATGGGGAGGGGGATGAGATGCATTATCTTATCCAGGCAGTTTAACTCACAGTCCAAGGCTCCAGTCATGCATTTCAAGGAGGGGTGGACTTCTGTGGTTGTAGCTTCTTTATATAGTTTCTGCTATAATGGGCAAAACTCCTCCATAACAATGTTTAAGGCATGAACCATTTCAGTCTCTGACACAGGATTTCTCAATTAGAAACTGTTCCTTATTCAAGATAATAGTCACATATGATGGTTAGAAACCTAATCATTCGTACACATCCTTGCTGTATTTGATACTTACTTTCTTTAGAAATGCATAGTATTTTTCAGTCCCCTTCTATTTTTACAGATGTTTTACAAATTGCTTCAATGTTTACTTGATAAAATTTATTTTAAATGAACATCACCAGATTGTTAAAAGTCCATCAAATAATTTAGATTTTTTTTGATGGGAATTCCTCTCAGGTCTCTTTTATTCATAAATCCTTATCACAGAATGAAACAGACCCATGTAGATGTTCAGTCCATCTCCCTCTGCTCAAAGCACAGACAATCCAGTCAAATGGTTCAGGATTTTATCTAGTGAGATTTTGTATATATCTGAGAATGGAGAAACCCCAACCTCTCTGAACACGTGGTCCAGCATTTGATTCCTCCACAGTAAAACTGGCATTTGCTATGTTGAGACAAAATTTCATGTATTTCAGCATGTGCCTGTCACCTCTTGTCCTGCTTGGTATTTATACACATTGATTAAATCCTCCTGAGCCTTCTCTTATATAGGATAAAAAGCTCTCCACCGGCAGCTTTTTTTTAATCACCTCCAGTCCCTTAATCACCTTCGTGGCCCTGGAGCAGCCTCTCCCCAGGAGCTCCGTGGTGCTGGGGAGCACAGACATGGACACAGGTTTGTTCTCACCAGTGACAACCTGAGAGGAAGGAATGTTCCTCCTAGAGCAGCCTGGGATGCTGTTGGCTTTATTTGACACCCAGGCACACACTGACAACTTACAATGTCCAGCTCAGAGATTTCTCTGCCATGCTGCTTTTCACGCTGCTCAGACCCAGGTGTGTGCTGCTGCAGGGTATTATTCCTTAGCTCTGCAGGACTGTACCTTTCCCTCTGTTGAAACTAAAATTTCTTGCACACATGCCTCCCCCAGCACCATTTAACACGAGAATCTATTGTTTGTTACACAGGGATTGAGCAGGTTTGTCAGACTCTTACTACCATCTGGTGTTGAGACAGCTAAAGTGAGTCAGACAATACTTAATTGACCACTGGACAAAAGTGAAAGCAAGCTGAATGATGCTGTGAGTCCCTGCACTGTCAGATCAGCACAGCCCATTGTTTACAAGACATGTCAATAAAACCCCCAAATATGGAAATGATGGATTATGGAAATAAAGGGGTTTTCTCTGCCTCTATAGGTTGGAGAGAATTATGGTCTCTCCAGTCTTTCCTCTTATTTAGGGGCTGGTGATGCTCAACCTGAACTCTGATTCCTCAGTCTTACTTAACCTACTGGGTGTGCTGTAATCAAGAGCCTATGAAGTATTTTCAAATTAGAAAAATCATAGGTCTGCAGTCAGGGTTGGTAAATTACTGCAAATGCTTATTTTTCAGACATGATTTCTTACTGACTGGTGATCTGAAAGTCTACCCTTACAGTGGAAGGCGTGAGAAACTTAGATGAACAAAAGCTGAAGCTGGTCAAATGTGCAGCAGAGAATCAATTGCTTGGTGACCTTGTCCTGATGAGAAAGGCTTTTGTTTTACTGCCTTTTTTTCCTTTTAATTAATCTGTTAAAGCTGGAACTGATTTCAGACTTGGTGTCAGGAGTGAAAAAGCCTTTGTGCACTCTAACGCCACCAACTGACTTGAATTTCCTTGCATGAAATACATATAAAATATACAATGAGGGTGTGGTGAATGGGATAAAAATACATAATGGAGTTCAGAGTGGATGATTTTGCCCGTTGTCAGTAGTTAGAATCTGAACACACATTATTCTTAGGTATTAGGTGTAACACAGCCTTCTAGATCAGTGCCCATTATTATGTCACCCAAAGGTAACTCATGCAGCCGTAGCATTGCTTCCAGAGCAATTGCAACACAGAGTAAAAGCACACATTGCAAGCATGGATTTGAATCAGACACCACAATTAGGCAGATTCTTTCAAATCCTGTGACATGTTTAGTGATTATGCTGTAAATTAATACTGAACAACAGCACCATTTTCATATTGCTAGTCTATCCATGTGTTTAAAACATGTTGATCAGGATATAAATCTTGTGTTTAAAATCTTCAGAAGCATTTACTGTTGCTGCATTTTAAATCTCAGTACTCTAACCATCTTCCTTCATTGTATTTAAAGGGCTGTTCACATTTCAAATTACGAACACAAGAAACTGCAAATAAGACTGATGGGGAACTTGCTAACCAAGCTATATTTTAATGAAATAAAACTTTATTAAAAAAAATTCTTAGTGACAGAACTTTATCAAATCACCCCACACAAGACTGGAGTGAGAATATGGGACATGCACTTTAGAAGTCCTGAAGCAGCAGCAGATTTTAAATATACATTCACAGAGCCCAAAGAGATAAAATGCAACTTTTCAGATGAGCAGCATGAAACAATCACATATGCAAAGCAAAATATTGTTCTGAACCTTCATTATTTATCAAAAGCATTCTTGCATGCAGCTGACAAGAGTTAACTTTCTAAGTTTAGGGATCTGTCAAACTAACATCAAATTTAATTTTCAAAGATACCTGCTGGTTTTACACCTGTGTATTGGTATTGTGTGGCTGCATTTTGGAAGCAGGGGGGCTACAGGGGTGGCTCCTGTGAGAAGCTGCTGGACAGTGCCCTCATGTCCACCAATAAATACTAATAAATCCTGCTAATCCCACCTGCCTGTCTTCAAGAATCCAGTCTTCAAAGAAGCTTTAATCTCTTTTTCCAGTTTAAGATTAGGTCCACAAGTTGTCTACATACTGGGCTCTGTCCAGGAACTTTTATTGCCTTGAATCTTGACTCTTGATACAATTATCTGGATTTAACTTCTTCTTTAAAGCCTTGTCTCCAGCCAGTCATGACTTAAACATCCCCCTGCATAGTGGGCATGAGAACGAGGTACCCTCAGTTTTCTACCATGTCTTGTTTTCCCAGAAACCACAATCAGCAGAGTACAGGCTGCCCCGGGGTCACACAGTTTCCTCATTCTGGCTGGCAAGGTATGCAAATTTACAAAAGCAAAATCAGGGATCTTTGAGCCAGAGGAGGAGGCAGCAGATGTACAGTGCTGGTTAGGTCCCTGGTGGCAGGGAGGAGACCTGAGGAGAGAAGAATTCCCTCCTTTGAGGAACATTTACCAGAAGGACAATAGCAGAGCCTCCTAGCAGGAGAAGGAAAGGAATTTCCCTATTATCTCCAATTACTTGGTCACCAAAGGAATTAAGACTTTTGCCTGTACATGTTTCTATTCTGAAATGGGTAAATACCTCTTTCAAAAACACACATTCTCCATATTCCTCACCCTGTAGTGGTTTCACACCTGGTAGGTCCCTGTCCTTTCCAAAACAAAGTGCGAGGTCCTCGCAGGGCAATATTTCATTAAACAAAAAATCCCAAACTGTGTTAACCCGTGACACCCTAGCAAGGCAAAGCATTTTCAAGAGCAAAGTGCACGTGCATCATTTCAGGCAGCTGTGGAGTCTCCTTTCCACCACCCCCTAAAATGCTGCACTTGCCATGCCCTCTATTTGCATAACTACAGTTTAAATTTATTTTGCCCTTCAGCTTGGAATTTGAGAATCTAAGGTTTAGTGACAAATGTGTTGTTAAACCACAAAAAAATTGTATGGAGACAGAGACTGCCATAACCATGAGCATGCAGATGTTTTCTGTTTATGTGAGAGTTGGAGCTGCCATCAGACACTCCTAATTAGAGACTGGGATGGAATGGGCTTTAAGATTTCTTCCAACCCAAACCTTTCTATGATTCTATGAAATACAATAAAATTAACAGAAACATTAAATTAAAAAAACCCAACAAACTACAAGTCAGATAAATGCTTCAATTTTTAAAATAATTCTTTTCACTAAAAGCAAAAAGTGCTGCAATAATCAAAAAACATGTGCAATTTAAAGAAAAGCTTTAAAAAGATAGAAAAAAGACTTCAAATATTGTTATGAAAAGATCAAATTACCATCTACAATAGAGTAGTTTTTAAAGTCACGTTCTTAGAGTGTTCTTTTTTATGTTTCTTCTTTATAGTCTCTTTAAGCTACTGAATTAGTGTTAGTTTTTCAACAGCATTAAATAGATATCATCACATCTTTGAAAAAGAACAATGAGATTTTCAAAGAAATTTGTGTAGCAGATGTCTATTTAGCAGCCAAAATGAATGGGAAATATCTAAATTCCCTGGGCTATTTTCAGTGCATCAACATACATATCTTACTGGGCTTGAAATTGCCTGTGTAATTTAATTCTGTAAGGTCTGAGGGGTACAAACTTTTATTACATCTGCAATTGTGGGAGGTGTTGTCTTCCTCTTGATGTTTTTTAGTGCTTTATCCAAGTGTCATGAAATTAAGACTGTCCTCACATCCCATTCTGATAAAACTCTTGTCCTTTAATGCTACAGATACACCTGTGTTCTAGTTTTACATAGTCAGCAGTGAGGTTCCTTATAGATAAAAATGTATTATTCTTTTTGCTGACATTAGATTTTAACTTGCTTCTTGTACTCCCTATCTCACTACTTTAAAGCAGGGGAAACACAAATGTTCTTCTGGAGCCATTTCATGAATTCAACAGTATAGCACCAAAAAAATTACTGATGGCCCTTAGATGAGGAAGGCACAGGTGATTTTACACCCAATTTGTAGAGTCAGAATCCCTGGAATTGTTCAAGACCTGCTTGGACGGGGCTTGAAGCAACTTGTTCTGGTGGAAAGTGCCCCTGCCTGTGGAAAGGAACAGAACTGGATGAGCTTCAAGGTCCCTTCCAACCCCCCAAAATTCTCTGATTCCATGGTCTTTATTAGGCATGCTACAATGAGGGAGGTCAATGGTCTAGAAATGAGATGCCTGCTCCTGTTACTGAAGCACTCTGCAGTGCCTGTCTTTAGTCAGGTATTCACTTAATGAACCCCAAAATACAGATTTTGGAATTTTTTGTGCTGCACTGATAGAGTACAAGACATAAATGACTCATGAAGCAGTAAGGAAGCAATATTTTAAATAACTTTCCCATTTGTTCCCAGGGTCTAAGAATGGCTTTGAAATCTCATACGCACAATCATCAAATATACATTCTGTGTGTTAATTCACATCTGCACCTGCATTTCCTGCTAAGAATTTAAGCCAAACAGAAGAGCAGAATAATTACTCACACTCTTAAACTTAGCCAAAATAATAAAGAATCTTTATTCCACAAGCACTATATGGAAATGAAAAAGAAATCATGGCACAGAAATTCATATTCTGCAAAACCTGAATTCAGTCCAGTGAAAAATCAGCATTTCCTCAAGCCATCACCTATTGTTTTTATTCCTGGTCTAGTGGAAAGTGTTCCTGCCTATGCCAGGTAGGTGGAGCTAGATGATCTTTAGTGTCTGGTCCAATTCAGGCCTTTCTATGATTCCGTGATGGTTTTATGATTGTATTTATTCTAAAGACCTGAAAACCGTGCAAAAGGCATAAAGAGGTTCCTTCCAGTTTCTGGTGCATGTTTTCAAAATAAGCTTTTTCCAGAGCAGAATGAAATAAAAGGTTAAGTTTTGTTCAAGGAGAGTTTAATATTTACACACTACAAACACTGTAATTATACAAAAGAAAAGCTTCCACCCCCATCCATTTCAAACAGTAATTTTTTGTTGTTTGTTTCAGCTTCGGTGTTGCTTTCAGAAACTGCTACTTTCTAATGAATATGGAGGATTTTTCTTTTCTTTTTTTTTTTTTTTTCATTTATGGCATTTTGAGTGTTTTTCTTTGAGAGGAACAATTTAAGAATTCCACAGGCACTGTAATTCCACTTAGAATGATGTTTGCTTTATTTCTTTCTTAACTCAGCTGTTTTTGACACCTTTTGTTAGTTTAATGCCAACTTAAAACATTGGAACTACTATTTATGTTCATCTGCTTGATGAACCGTGTAGTTATTTCATAGATCTTCCTCTAAATAATTCTGAATGTCACTTAAGTGCTCCATCTTACCTCATTTTGGGCATGTTTCTTTCCTTGGCAACAAGATTGAAAGAATATAAATAAAATATATTTTTTTTTTTTAATGGTGGAGAGTCCTCCCAAACTGCTATTATCACTTCCAGTTAATGAGCACTTCTACTGGCAGGAGAAGGTGACTGTGATGGGATGAATTACCTGTCCAGCTGCTGTGAATCTCAACAGGAGAGAACACAAAGCACAGCAGGGACTCTGCTTCAAGGACTGAAGGGGGAAAAACCCTTTCATTTGTTTTTTGGCATTTCTAATCCTATAGGAAACTCCTTTCAGGATCCCTAAGTCTCTAAGTTGTTTGTTTGAGGTGACAGAACATGAGAGGTTTCTTGCTTGGACTCCATTATCATATATGCAAAATAAATTGAATAAATACTAAATGAAATACTCTAATTCATCTCTGTAGCTTGAGGAAGGGATTATTAAAAAAAATAATAAAAAAAAAAATTGTGGCACCTTCCAGAAGAGGAACAAGAAGAATTTCCCTGCAGTAATAATAGATAATGTATCCATGATAACACCAAAACCTACTATTACAAAACATTTGGTGTTTTAAATATCCTTAACACCAAATGAACTTAATATCATAAATTTCTGGTGCTTTCTTGTCTGTATTGAAGTTTCTACAGTTTGACTTTCAGTGTTTCTGTATTGGCTTATGGTGGCTGAAGGAATGTATGAGGAGTTCAGGAACTCAGCATGAGATGAACTCACATGACAGAGTAACCAATCTCACAGTTTCTGGATTTTGGTAGTTTGTGCTCACAAACACGTTACATCTGTTTTCAAACTGAATGAATGGGGTTTATATCCTCAAAGACTTTCAACTTTCTCAGCTGCCAAATTTTATTTTGATATTTTTCTTTTTTAATTAATAAGTAGATGTCCTTCAAATAACCTGATGTTGCACAATATTGCATGAGGTGTGTAAAATCTCATATCAAAATACCAAGAAAGGCTCCTTTGCACATTTAAGTCTTATTTTCAGAATATAAGTGGTGCACTGCTTTTGCATTAGCTTCATAAATTTGGATTTAAGTCCAGTGGAAGAGAATTCATTCAAGAAAACTTGATATATATGGTTTTGCAACTGGTTCAGTCATCTATGCCTCAGCTGGGTTAATTTCTCGATTTGCATTGTTAATTAATCATACTATAAAAAATGTCACTAATTAGCCATTTATGAAGAATTGCTGATAAAAATCTATTTAATTTTCCATTCAAAATTTTTCCTTTTCTATTTACATGCAAAACAAATCTAGAAAGTGGGTGCTTGGCACAGCAAAGTGACACACATCTGCTCCAACATCCTGCAGGACACAAAGTACCCTGAACTTCTGGATGAGAAAGTTCTGAGCTTTGAAACTTACCAAAAAGGGCTCTTGTTACACACTTCATGTGTCAACAGATTGCAACAGGACTCCAAGGCAGAGTTCCATCTCAAAATAATAATAATAAGGTAGGAAATAACTACAGAGTATCCTGGCTTGTGTGCTGGAACTTTTCCTTAGTTTATCCCCAGTCTTTCATCCAGGGATGAAACTTTTTCTCCGTTTTGCTGAAATTTCCCTTCTCACCCCAGGTCTCTGCTTTGAGAAAAGGGCCTGTGTTCCTGTCTGCCATTACTCAGAAAAAAAAATAATCAAGAGACTTTTTGCTCCCCCAGCCCCCAGTGAGGCTCCTGTGTGATGCCTCTGCAGCAATTCCATGAACACCAACTTCTAAGGCTGCAGGGGTTTTAAAGCAAGAGGAAAAAGGAATAGGGCACTGTAGGTCCATGTGAGACAGAGCACTAACGAGCAGAAGACCTCGTAGATTATGTTCTTGCTGTAAAAATCTCCGGGAACTAGGGCAAACTAATGCATGAGTGAAAAGAGGAAAGGCATTCTGGGTTCCCTTTGTTGGCCTGGGGTTGAAAAACTGGCCAAGACAGATGAAATTCTGGTCTCTTGAGCCCTCAGGGATGTATTGCAACCTCAAATTCATATCAAATTCCATGCCTGCTGCTGGAGCACTGCAAGAAGGCTTGATTTCTTTAAATTGTTGATTGGTTGTTGAAAGAGATGGTCTTTAGGCTCCTTTCTGTGATTCTATGATTTTTTGACGATACATAACTATCTGGACACCTTAAGCACTACCCTGGGGTGACCAGAGCGACTTTGCTGTTTATCTGGGTTGGGCACAAATCCAGATGCTGCAGTGAACAGCATTTTTGTTCCTACATCAGTGCTGGTGCCCAGAGGCAGCCACAGCTCAGATGCTCAGGGATGTCCCCACACAAGGTGTTCCTGGGGTCCTGTTGATGCCTTGGGAAGGTTGATCTGGAACAGAGACTGGAGAGAGCTAGAGAATAAAGTAGAGATTTATTGAAAGGCCTTTAGGATACACCTTGGGCAGGACAGGGCCTGGCCAGGGCTACACCCAAGGTAGACTAAGAATGGTCACAAAATGTCTGGCTGGTCACGAGGTCTCACATTTTAATAAGTTTTGGTCTATTTGCATAATGGGATTTAATTGTCCAATTACAGCTCCAGGTTGTGAGGTCCCATCCTTCTTGTTCCTCCCTCCAGCCCACCCTTGTTTGTGCTTTTGGGCCTGAAAGTTGTCCTTGGTGTTCAGCAGGAGAAGGATTTGTTTTGTCTCCCTATTCTGTGAAGAGAGCTAACCAGCACTTAATGTGAGGCTGAGAACTGCACCCCTAGGCAGCACAGAATCTGAAAAACATGAAAGCTCAAACTTTAAGCATCACTGTGAGGTCTGCACAGCCTGTTTGGTGACACCAGTGCTGCTGTCCTGCCTCACAAAGGACTGAGCTGGCTGGAAAGGTGTAACTGGTAATTCACTTGTGTCAGGCATCTTGCTGTTGAGCTGGAAAACACACATCTGTCACCAGCACATGCTCAGAGTCAGAGCATCACAGGATGGTTTGGGTTGGAAGGAATTTTAGAGCTCATCTCATTCCACTCCCTGCTGTTCACCCCACTGCGATCCCTCTGTGGAGGCAAAGTCTCAGGGGCAAAGGGGCTTCCTCCTGCCCTTGGAGTTTCTCACACACAGTAAGTAAAACCCTCCCCACCAAGATCTCAGAGATGCATCTGTTTCTGGCCTGTCATCAGAGAACTACCTCGCCTTTTGAAGCCACTTCTCATCATTAAAACGTGGAAGTTTAGTTGAAATTTAGGTTTTGATGAAAAAAAGCATTGTGAGGGAGACAGAAATACAGCTGTCTAAAGGGTGATGATGAGAGAGGACAGAGATATCCAGCACTGGTGAGTTCCTCCCTGTATCTGTGTACCATGCAGGCAAAACTGGAATTCCTGTGTGAATTGCTGTTGTTCATTTAACTACTTTTTAATAATTTCTGTGTAATGTAGGAAAAGATTCCTCACACTAACCCTGGCTTCTCTTGCATTGCTTCATGTTTTCAAGCTTTTAAATTTTAGTGTAGCAACATATGATTCTGTATAATAATTTACTTCTAAGAATTCTCAGAACTGTAAACTAACTTCAGTTTCATGCTGAAAAAAAAATTTCCTTCAGATGAGCTGAGCATATTTCACATTTGGTGTATTCATCATATCCACGTGCTGTGATGAATGGCTAAAGCATGAAAAAGAATGCTACAGACCAGAAATGGCCTTTCTGATACACATCTGAGGTATCTATGTATCACCATTTATCCAGAAGGTATTGAAAAATCTCTCCTTCTACAACCTTAGTTAGGTATATTCAAGAACAAATAAATCTGTGTGAATGTAAACATCCACATTTTCTCTACTAACCCAGTAAAACCTAAGCCTAAGAGGATTCTAATAAGGCTTAATTAAAATAATTCTGTACAAATACTTTACTGAGATTTTTTTTTTTTTTCATTGGAGAGTTTGCGGCAATTTATTGCTGAGGATAGAAAGAAATGCTTTTTCTAGGAAAGTTCCTATTAATTTTAATAGTCTCATTTTTTGGCCATTATTCTATTAATACTTTTTCCTCTGAATTCATGTGTTTTTCTCCGTGGTACTGAAGAAATGAAAAGAAAGATCAGATTTTCTTGAATCACAAAAGACATTCTCAGCATGCAAATAAATCCCAAGTTAAATGTTTACTACCCATGTTGCAAAGTCAAAAGTCATCCTCCCAAATTAAAGTATTTCTGCCCTTCATACTTTACCTACCAGAATCTCAAGTCCTAGCTACCTTTTGCTTTTGGATCTTCACCATTAAATGTTTTTGCCTGTCCCCAGTCAACCAAATCCTGGACCAGCTTCTCCTTCCTGTCAGTTTTCTTGACCTAATCTCAGCTTTCCTTTGCATGTCTCTCTCCTGTTTCACCATTTATTGGTGCTCTGCACTCACATCAGCCGACTTCTTTAACCACTTGTGCTTGTTAAAAGTGAAAAAAGGTACATTTGAAAAGACGAAATTTTCCTATTTAATCCTGTTAGGAATTAAACGTAGACTATGTCAAATTTTGTAGAGATGTTAAGAGGCACAGAGGTGTCAGAAGTGCTGCTCCATCATCAGATTTTAACCACATTCTCCAAAGTCATTAAGAATGAGATCAACACAATTTTAAATAATGGAAAACAGTTTACTTTTTAGTAGCCTTGGTTTTGGTAATATTGAGAAAGGTGTTTGGGAGCAGAAACTCATTAAAAAATCACACCAAGACAGCAGTAGTCAAAAAAATTTCAATAGGATCAAGACACAAGCAATTGAAAGAAGGGTGGAAGAAGTTTCTGAAACACATGAGAATAAGTATGCTCCAGTCCAGGAACAACAGTGGAAGGCCTCCATCAGCAATTTTCATTTCCAGCTCTTGAAATGCTGTTAGGAACCAAGAAAGAGAAATCACTTTATTCCTAGCAGGGGCTGGGAATTCAGGGGGCCAAGCAAGGCTTGCTTCCCTAGGTATGAAATGAATCTTGCCTCTACATGGATTTTTACTGACCTGGCAGATTAATTACTCACATCTGGAAAGCAGAAGTCTTGTAAATCGAAGGATATTTTGTAAATTCAAAGGGTTTTTTTCTGCTTTTACTGTTTTTATATTTATTTAAAAAAATGTAGGAAAGTCTGGGGGCAAATCAAAGACTTAGTATGTCTCATTTTAATTTAGGAATAGTGAATCTTTCTTAAATTTAGGCACAGAGCAGCTTGCTTACATGGACAGAACTGATTTACTGGATGCCTGATGCTGAGTTTCCGTGAGAGACCAGCCAAAGAGCGAAATGATCCATTGAAGAGGGACCCACTCCCTTAACTTTTTCTGGAAGAACACAGCATGAATGTGGAAAATGTCTGTAAGCAAAGAGGGTAATTATCCTTCCACCAAGTTAAATTTATTGCCTTTTGAGAGAGGAAGGGATTTTAAAATTTGATATATGATTTTTGTGCTCTGACACTGGACACTCTAGGAGAATACTTGTCTGAAAAATGCCCTGAACAACTTGACACTGCAGGTTACCTCAGTGCTACGTATTGATTGAGGAAGGTCTCACTAACTGGAATTTCAAGTGTTTCATCAGAGAAAGACAGCAGCAGCAAGTGAGCTCAATTGACCCACCTGTGCATTAATAATAATAAAGTGTAGTTACACTGTGATCAGTTTGCTGGTACATCCCCTAAAATCTCACTCATTTACAAGAACCAGGCTTTCAGTACAGACAAGAAAGGTTTTTGACATATTTTATGCCTTAACCTGCAGAGGAATGCTGTCAACAAAACATGAGTCTGTTTAAAAAGAAGATGATGAGATGGACTCATGTATGTGCTAAAACCAGTGGAGAACAGTCACACATGATGCTACTAAAATAAAACTTTAAATGTAGTCTCTTATTAAGGCCTCCAACTTTAATTTCTTTCTATCATCAGAATATGCCTATCTTAGGGATAATATACCATCATCGTATAGGACTAGTTTTAAAACAGATTGGAAAGACTGAATATGCCAAAACTGTGAAGGGAGACGTAGAGAGACTGACATCCTTCAGTCTAAGGGTTGTGTGTAACTAAACACCAAGAAAACGAAGGTGTGGGGTGCTCGTGCCCCTGCTTCCATCATTTCCTTCTTCCCTAAATCCTTGCAGCCAAATCCGGCTCCTGCACTCAGCTGCACCTGTCCTGTGTCCTGCCAGGAGCCATCCTGCCTGGCACGCACAGCCACCTCTTCTTCTTCCAGCTTCAACCTCCCCAGGCCCCTTCCTTCCTCCACATTTTGCTCCTCCTCTGAACATCCCACTGCACCTCTTCCCAAAATTCCCAATATTATAGCGAATCCCATAGTCCTCCTGCAGGAACATTCCATCACTTTCCCAGTGCCCTATTTAATCTGTTGTTAAATGTCAGCAGTAAGAGTTTTAGAATTCAGCTATAAGGATGGGCTGTGAGGCACGTGTGTTAATAATAGGCTCTTGTTAAGGCAGGCTATTTTGTAAAAGTTATTTCAAGGTATACACCAAATACTTGTATTCCATAGAAAATGCAGTCTCAAAACTGCTAAAAAGCATTTTAAAATTGTGTTTAGTGTAATCCCATATACAAATTTATGTACTGCACGGACTGTGTTCCCCTGCTTTGATCAGGAACAGGATCTGAATTCTTTGGGGAATTGGCTGATTCCTTCCTGTAATCCCTACTTGTGGTACACACTCACACTAACCATTTGGATGTAACTATTTTTATTTCAAGAGCAGCAACCACCAAATAGTTTTCATGATATTGCCAGTTTTTTATTGCAAAATAAAAATTCAGTTATTGCTGAAGTTTGCAGTTCTCTTATACCTAAGGAAGGATCAATATGTGAATACATTTGTAGGGACTGAATGCCTCTCCTCTCCCTCTCCTATTCCATTCCACAGAATGCTCCCATCTTCAACTGTCTAAACTTTATGGGAATATTAAGCTCTAGGAATGGGACACAACTTGCTCATTGCACAAGGTTTGTGTACAAACTAATTATTTCCCTGATGACTAGTAATGTCCACATGAAAAAAGGTTGAACAGCAATGGGGGAACTTCAAAATCACACAGATGGATTTGCCAGTGTCAGGGAAAAAAACAAAAAAAAAACAGCCAAAAAACCCAACAAAGTATTTTTAATGCTGTATTAAGCCTGAACTAAGAAGTGATGCTCCCATTGCTCTTGGGAAAACAGCAACTGTTATACAAAACCACCAGAGGGAGGAGCATGCCTCACTTGCTCTTCAGAAAAGATCAATTTAAGTTCCAAGGAAAGCTAAGTGGGATCTCAGGCAGGGGACAGGAAATAGCAAACAAGCCCAATATCATATATGTTAGTGAGACAGTGAATTCGGTTCACCAGATGAAATCTTAGTGGAAAACAGCTGTATAAAAGTACCTTAGACTTTGGCAATAGTGCCAATACCTTAAATTTTGATTGTGGCTGGCTGAATTGACAAGCAGTTATTCAGTGACATGTAACATCAATGATTGTATTCCACTGATATCTTCAAATGAGCCATGCACAGCAGAGAAAGAATTTGGAACATAGTTTTTCTTGGGATTGTGGGATTGCTGCTTTTTCAATATTGTTTTCAAGATTCCTGCTAACCTGCTGGTGTTAATAATTCCAAGTAGTGTAAATTGGCATAGTGCTGCAGAAATCAAGAGATATATATCTGCCTGTTAACTTCCCCATTTCAGTCTTTTTTTATTAACTGCAATCAGGACAATTCCATGGATGTTATGTAAATCCATTTGGATGAATGGTTCCTTCTGTTCCTTCATTCTCTCATGTTACTGAGTTTGAACTTGCCTTATTCTTTCAATTATTTTATTCATGTGATATAAAAAGTTCAATTGTGAAGAAAAATCAGGTATTCTACAAGTACATATTTTTTTCTTTTCACCAAAAAAAAAAAGCCTCAGTAGCTTTAAATGAATTGTTGTTAATTAGAAATAAAGTCAGAAATAGTGAAAAAAGTTCTTCATTCTATAACTTAACAACAGAATTTCATTATGTTGCTGTTGACTGGAATGAGCCCTTATGGCTTTTTTGAAGCCATAAATTGTTCTTTCTCCAGTGTCTGAAGTAACAGTTGATAATCAGCGAGGAAAAAGTCTCTCTTTTAGGTTTGGATAAATCTCATAGGTAAGTTTTAAAGTAATTGAGTTACACTTTCAGCCCAAAGCTAAAAGGTGAAGAAAAAAAATTATTAAACTGACCCCTTTCCTTTCCTTTCCTTTCCTTTCCTTTCCTTTCCTTTCCTTTCCTTTCCTTTCCTTTCCTTTCCTTTCCTTTCCT
>VXBN01012674.1:156491-175902 GCA_013397395.1 Sinosuthora webbiana | reverse complement strand
GTTCAGGTTTCAGGTTTTATATCAGGAGCATGGGGAGGGGCAAGGGTGAGCCATAACCAATACCAGGTAAGGAGGGAGTGACCAAGACAGAAGGACAATACACAGGAATCTGATACATGATACAGGGTTGAGATGAAATTCGACTGCAACATGCACCGCAACAAGAAAAAATTGAAAATATGTGTATAATTTCTTCAGAAGTTAGGAAAGCAGTGACAGTCCATACTGAACTACTTAATTGTGTCCAACTTTATGATCAAGTGAGAGCAGTGATGCTGTGTCAACTGTGCAGCTTCTCAGCATGAAGAGAGTTTTACATGAAGTTATGTGTATTAGTGACCAGAAGAGTTATTTTTACCCAGAAACCTTCTTTCCTTTCAATTCAGACTGCTGCTCTCTTCTTCCCTGTCTTTTATGATGCTGTGGTTCATGCTGGACCTACTGGAATTTTAATTAGGTGTCACCTTCATCTGAATGTATACTAAATGTTAATCTTATGTTCCAAACCTTGTTTTCACCCTCGTTTTCTTAAAGAAAAATGGGATAATCAACCACCTCCAACACTCAGGTGGAGAATGGACATGAACATTATAAGGGTTGTTCCATCAAATGCCACTTTTGGAGATACTTAGATGAAGTTATGGACAGTGGGATCCGGCTGCCTCTACTCAGAGCAGGGTTTGATGCCTCTTCCAACCTCAACTATCCTGTGATTCTCTTCTTAGGTTGATGATATGAATAATAATTTTTCTCTTTTCCTATCATTTTATTCTATTCCTGTCCAGGCTGACTTGAAGGTGGTTTTAGGAGATATCTTAGGCAGAGTGACACTTCCAGAGAATAATTTCAGAATTATCCAAATTACTGCCTTAAAATTTTCGTTGATATTTGCCTTTCAGCGGTTTTCATCACATATCATGTGTTATAAATAATTGGAAAGAATTAAGGAAAGCTATATGCTTCCAGTGTGTAATAATATAGTTGACAGTCTTGGGTCAAGCAATTAGTAATATATAACCCTAGCTGGGTATAAAAAGATGCATTAAAGTAATAGCGAAGGTAAAATGTTTCATTTAAAATGGTTCATTCAGTGAACAATTTACTCAGATATCATAGTGGTTGTAATCTGGGTGAGGACATTGAATCATCAGTTGATAGGGTCAAATTTAGCTGGGATTTTCTTCAACAGACAGAGTCAGATTTCAGCTTAAATGACTTGCGTACCATCACATCAGGTGGTAGAAATCTACGGCTGGTGCTGTGAGCCAGAACTGGAAGGAGATCTGGAGAACAGAACACAGTTAAATCTTTGGATGTGCCATTTATCAATGTGAGATATCTCCAAAAATTTTAAACGTGTCAAGACAACTACTTATATTGGTAGCTGGAGACGCAACTGAGAATTTCCCAGAAGATTCATAGAAATAAAGCCCAACAGCTCCCTAAATCTCTGCACAGCATCACTCTCTGTTAGATTCTCCAGAACTGTGCACTTTTGGAAGCATATCTGTTTAAATGCTCAATTTATGTCTTCTGAATTTATTCTGCTATAAATATAAATTCTACTTTTTCGCTGTGTATATTCCGAATATTTCTTTCAAGAAAAGTGGTCGTACTCAGGAAGGGTCATTAACCAAACCCCTTGATTTTGGGATAATTTTTTTTGTTTGTTTGTTTGTTTTTTTTTTTTTTTTTTTTTTTTTTTTTTTTTTTTTTTTTTTTTTTTTTTTTTTTTTTTTTTTTTTGTATCATATTACATTGATTTCTGGTCGGTCTTTCATTAGAGTCAATACAAATCAGTTTTAAGATAAAATACCCTTCACAAGGGAGTGGAAAGCCACTTAAAACTGCTTAGGCAGCTTGTAAATAACCGTACCACAGAATGCATAAGCTTCCTTTTATACAGGTCTGCAAAGTTTACTGTTTAGAAACAAAATTTCAGTTCAGAAGAGAGCATTTGGCTAATGTTAAAGAAAAGTGAATATCCAACTGAATTTTTTGCAATGCAGTCTAAGTTTAGTTTAATTTTGACTTCTAGCCTAGCCAAAGCAATACTGAGAATTGTTGTGCCTCCAATGGCACAGCTTGCCATTGCATTTTTATTGTTGTGCACAATAATTTAGCTCTGAACCACTGAACAGACAGAAAAGACAAAGTTTTGTATGTTTTGAAGCTCATGATTGAACAAGAGGCCCCAGGAATATAAAGAGCAGCCCAACTGATGTTTAAGAAGAAAAATATTTATATCTTCCCATGGCCAGAAGTATCAAATCGAGATTTAATGCTGTGTGGTTCTCCAAGAAATCACAGCCATGATGAATTCTCACACTGGACAAGAATAGCAGGCTTCTTTTTAATTTAATCTCAATTTGCAGTCAATAAGAATTCCCTCAAGCTAGTGTTTGGTGACACAAGGCCATGATGATGTGTGGATTTGAGGATCAGACCTGCAAAAAATTTACCATTTCATATTAAAAAAAAATGACAAAGCAACTGATAATACCCTTGTGACCTCTAAAATATTTTCCTGATGTATAAGGGCACAGTCAAAGCTGATAATCTGGGTTATGACAACTAAAACTATGAAATCTATTAAACATAAATTGATCTTCAGATAGTAGATACACCATATTAAGAGGAAGGTACAGGTTTCCCTCTTTAGTACCTCAAGATAATTTCAAGTTTGTGTGGTACTTTCAAAATATCTATCAGCTCAGAGGCCATAACATTCCAGAAAAAAAATAAAATTCTGAAAAAGGACTATGCTTATATTAGTTCTGGTATAAAATATCATGCAAAAATATCCATCACCAACCATCTTGGGAATGATAAAATGTACTTTGATGTTCTCTTCGTTAGATCCATTGGCAAGTAGAAGGTAGATTTACAAGGCAAATATATTGAAATAATAACTAAAGCTTCAAAGACACAGTAGGAAAGGTAATTGTTCAGGTATCTTATCTGGTCTCTGATTTTTTTTTTTTTTAAAGAGTAGAATTCAAAAGAAAAACCATAATGTTAAAGTACATTTTTTGAGGGCAAAAGTAAAATATCTTTTGTACAGACAATTTTACATAACAATGGCCATGATACAGATAGGAGCAAAAGTCTCTGTTTGATGTTGTCAAATATTGACTAAAACATGAAGCGAGAACAGAAGCAGAATGTCAGCAAAAAAGACAGGCAGAACTTTAAATGAAAATACATTTCTGAAATGCATTCATCCCTTTGTACAGTGATCTAAATGAGTGTTGAATTTTCATTAGCTGATAGAACCCTTAGGCCACGTGGGAAGTCCTAAAAGTCCAGCAAGGGACTTCAGAGCACATCTTCTGGTTGTATCATTAATGCCACATATAATTTATTTTTATGCCTGGTAATGAAACTTACTCATTTTTTAAAATTATCCACATTTAAAAGTCAAACTTTTGTGTTGACACACTTACAGGTGCATCCTTACAGACAGCTCAATGAAGCAGGTTTTTAAGGAGCCAGGTGGTTTGGATCTACAATCTCCAGCACCCTCTTAGGTTGTTGTTTACAAGTCAGTCCTTTTCAGCCTGGGATCTTATCACCTTGCTGTTTACTTTTCTGGACAGAGCTGAGCACAGCCTGCAAGGGTTATTACATTATCTCCTTATCACGAGCCCATTCTGCTCCATTGCTGTAACATTTCACCGTGACACAGGAAAGGTCTGTGCTTTTCACCCCTTGGAAATCCATCAAACGCAGGCTCACTTTTCATATTTCCTATTAGTCAAATGTGACAATCCTTTCCCCTGCCACTGCTCTCAAAGGACTATTTACTTGGAAATACTGCTAAGGTGTTAAATCCTTCTTATGAGTTTCGAGACAAATATAGGTATTTATGGAGGGAAAATCCAGTCATGCAGTAGCTCTCCATAAAAGGCTCTAAGAACTGAATAATAGAAGCTTGTGCTTTCTGTAAGGTTGATCTTGTGGCAGAAAAGGGGAGGTAAAACCTAGTAAAAGGCCCATAAGGACTGCATTAGATCTCCATGTAAATTTTATCAGAAAATTAATTTAAAAATTATAATAATAATAAAAAATACCCGTGTCTTTTAAAAAGGCAATAAACATCAAGAGTACTGCCCTGTAACTACAGTTCCTTCTTGGTTTGTGCCCCTTCTTCTTTCAAACTAAATCTTCCATGTCTTATTTCCAGCACGATTTTTGTCAGAGCTGGGCTTCTGCCTCACTGAATGTCTGGGTACAGCAGCCAAAGTGATTCTGAATATGTAACCTCATGTATGGCGAAGCCTGAGATATTTTGAAAAGAAAACCAAATTGCCTTTCAGTATAAGTTTGGATTGAAATATTTATATTTGTTTGTTTCCCTATCTTCAGCATCCCAGGAAAACCTGTAGCCTGGTGGTGAAACTGGGCTGATCAACTCATTTTTATGAGCTTAAGCTGTTTTCCTACAAGTCAGCATTGACAAGTGTGGGCTAATTGCTGTTGTAGGAAGTTTCCTTTTATCTCTTTATCATTCTCTGTCAAATGCATAGAGCAAGGTCACGGAAGATTTCTGGCCATTCATAATTAATTACACTAATAATAACCCCACTAACATAGGAATAACAATTTCAGGACAGTTGAACCCACTTTCAGGAACAATGCCTTGGCTTTGAGCCTCTGATTTTTAGGTGTCTTTTCATAACCAGTATCCTCATGTAAAAATAAGTAAAGTAACCTTCCATCATAAAAAAATTGCCACGGACGAGGGGTTTTACATGGATTTGATGCAACTACAGAATAGCTGGGGAATGAAAACCAAATATTGCAGCATCTGGCTAAAATCTGAGTAAGAAACAAACCAAACTCATCCATTTCTTTCCACTGTAGCCATTCCAAAGTAGCCCCAAGGAAGATGCAGAGTGGTCTTGCCAAAGCAAGGCCACCGTGACACAGTAATCTGATGAACAGGGCACCAAGGAGGCAGAGCTTCTGCACATTAAATTTTTTAACAAACTCGATGTGTTTTAGGCAAACTACACTGAAATAGGTAGTCCCTGGGTGCCTTCTGGCTGTTGTATTTGTTCTTCTACAATTTAAAATACTGTAAAAGTGCCCTCTTATTGGAAGAAATTGAAAGTAGTTTCTTCAGATAAGGATTGATCAAAGGCAAACAATCTCAATATAGATAAGACATATCAGCGCTTTAAAGTGATGGAATAAATAAGATCTGAGGTATCTGGGATGCTGAATAGTAGCAAAGAATGAAGAAGGTGCAAGATTTAGGTTAGATATGACATGCATAAAATCTTATAAAGATTAGTGAGGGGTGGGTCTTTCTCTTACAAGCTTTGATGAACACTGTCTTGAATATAATATGTAAAAAAGGAACCTAGATTAATTCACTCCTCCAGCCTATGAATTTTTTGACTCAGAAGGGGAAAAAAAATATAGGTATTGTTAAAAGATAAATTTCTGGCTTTTAAAATAGTTTTTGAATTCTACTACCAGGAAGAAAGAGTATAATTTTTCTTTTTCTTGTGTAAGTGTAAATTAGATAACTGGGTAGTCTGACCTCTCATTTATGACTTTAAAAAGCTAAGCTGTCAAGTGCATAAAAAAATAAATGGATTTAGTGGCACCAACTTTGAGAAGTCAGACAAAATTTTTGAGGGAAAAGTTTTGCATTTAGAATTAAATTGAATAGAGACATTGTTCTTAGGATGGCATTTTTATTTCAGAGCTTTGCATGCAGTCATTTTACTGAATTCTTACACATTTCTGTCATATACATATATCACCACTAATGAATCATTTAGTTTCAAATCTTGAGATGAAGAGTATGTTCAAAAAAATAAAACTTTAAAAAATATTGTTGAACTAGCAACTCACAGAAGTCTGTCAGTCCCATGCTTGTGCATGTCCCAGAGATCTGCACCTCAAATTCCATGTTCAGTTTTGAGACCTCATGACAAGGAAGACACTGAGGGGCTGGAGCATGTCCAGGGAAGGGAATGGAGCTGGGGAAGGGCTGGAGCACCAGGAGAGGTTGAGGGAGCTGGGAAAGGGGCTCAGCCTGGAGAAAAGGAGGCTCAGGGGGGCTCTTCTGGCTCTGCACAACTCCCTGACAGGAGGGGACAGCCGGGGGGGTCGGGCTCTGCTCCCAGGGAACAGGGACAGGAGGAGAGGGAACGGCCTCAGGCTGGGCCAGGGGAGGCTCAGGTTAAATATTAGGAAAAGTATTTCACAGAAAGGGTTGTAACACATATTTAAACACATGGCCCAGGGCAGTGGTGGTGACGCCGTTACTGGAAATATTCAATAAAGGTGTGGATGTGGCACTTGAGGACATGGTTTAGGATGAGGATTATGGTGGTGGTGCTGGGCTGATGGTTGGTCTTGATAACCTTAAAGACCTTTTCCAACCTGAAAAATTCCAGGATTATATAAAAGTCCAATTGAAGGGCTTCTCTTCAAAAGTGGTCTCGTTGAAGGTCTAAAGCTTGTTGGAAATTAATGTAATTACTGAGAACTCCAGGAAGAATCAATCAGTGACACACAGACTTGCACATGCTTCTGTAGAAGTGTCCTGGATTCAGCTGGGATAGAGTTAATTTCTCAGTAGCTGTTACAGTGTTGTGGTTTGGATTGAGAATGAGGATGGTGTTTATAACTCACTTTTTGCCAAGTCCCCTTTATCCTAAGTCAAGGACTTTTTCTTCCTTGTCTCCTGCTCTGCCACTGAGGAGGTTCACAAAGGAAACTGGGAGGAAGCACAGCTGAGACAGGTGACCCAAAGTGGCCAAAGGGATATTCCAGCCCATGGAATGTCATGTCCTGTCTTGAAACTGGGGGAGTTACCCAGAAGGGCCAGTCTGGGCTCAGGAAGGGGGTCTGGCATTGGTCAGCAGGTGCTGAGCAATGGTACTGTGCATCACTTCTTTTTCATTACTTATTATTATTATTATTAACCATTATTACCGTATTTCACTTTACTTTCAATTCTTAAACTGTCTTATCTCAACATACAAGTTTTCCTTTGATTCTCCTCCCCCTTCCTCTGAGGGAGAAAAGGAGGGTTGAGTGAGTGGCTCTGTGGTGCTTAATTTCCAGCTGTGTTTAAAATCATGACAGGAAGACAGACTACTTAAAAATCTCAAACCCCTGCAAATCACTGTCAGCAAGAAATTTTGATGAAACACTAATTTTATTTTCCACGAAATTTCTTGATTTAATAAAGGCCCATAAGATGTTGTCAGATTTCTTTGACAAGCAGTTTCAGGATGATGGTTTAGACATTTCTGATGTAAATCGCATTTTTTAAAGACATGAGCGCAGTTATGGTGGGGAGGGATGCCACCAAAATATAACTTTTGGTGCTTGGAGTGTTAGCTTTTTCAGAAACAGCATGACAAAGAACCAGTTCCCATGAACACTTTCTGCCTTGCTCTCCATCTTGTGTTGTTCCATGAGCTGTTTATGTGCCATACAAGAATTTCCATTGTTCCTTTTTAAAAGAAACCCTACTCTTCCACATGTGTCCAAATCAGTTTCAATGCAAATACAGTTTAATCTTGGAGTTTATAAAAGTATAATTTTGAAATAAAGTAGATGTCAGTGTTTATTTCAAAATCACAAGAAGTACTTTTTCTTAAAGTGAAGTACCTGCGTTTCCTAAATTCATTACCATGGAAACAAGTGAGAAGACAACAGCCTCTCTACTCAAAAACCTCTACACTGTGTTCTTTTAGATAAAGATACCTGGAACTAAAGGCTAATATATCCTTGACCTGGTGGTAGATGCTGCTGCCTTTTGCCAGCAGGAAAAGCAATCCAAACATAATTATTTCTGCCCACTTAATAATTTCATTGCGTCTGTGCACAGATTCTAGGTGTCAGCATAAATTCCTGCAAAAATATGCGCTCTGGAATACAATGTATAGGGAAAAAACCCTAAAAGGGGTGTTTAAAAATACATATTTCTCAGTACCATTGGAGGATGGATTCATACCAGATACCTTCACGACCTCCCTGATGGACTCCCTATAGTATGATGGATTGGCAGTGGCACTGTCTTATTAGGGAACACCAAAACGTGGGTTGCACAGCTTTTTAAAAAACTCTTGGGTGAGGTTTTTTCACAGAAACTGATTTTATATAGTCTCCTATCAGGTGCCATATTACTCTTCCTGTTGCTCGACAGACCTAAGGAATGATGAAAGGGCAGAAATTCTCACAGTTCTAGTATGTAAAATTTAAACAATTCTCTCTCCTGTCAGTCAGCGTGGACACTCTTCATAAATGCCATTTTGAGGAATTTGGTAGAGATGGGATTAAAGGGAAGGCTTTTTTACCTGAATTAAGATGTTTGTGAATGAGAAACAAGCTGAAAACCAGATACTTAATCTAATTCACTAAGTGCAGGTATCTCAAGGCCAATAATCACCTGTATACACATTGTAAAACTGATGCTGCTTGACAAACCAAACTCAAGTGTAATTTAAAACAGATTTCTGAGGGAGAACACAATTAAGCTAAGAACCATAGTAATACCTAGCTGGGGTATTTCTAGCTCAGAGGCTGAAATCTATAGATAGGATACCATTTCCTTTGCATGTCTCTTTTTTTGCAAGGATGAGTAACAAACCATTCTGAGGATTGTCACAAACAATATATATTCATATATAATTTGAATATAAACAATATATAAATTGTTGAATTTGAATATAAACATATATAAACAATATATATTCATATATTGTCACAAATAATATATATTCTCTATACAAGACCTGTAGCTGCAGTTCTTCCCTTTCTCCTTTCAACTGACAGGTTGAAAACTGAAGATCTTTATAATATGATTTTTTTTGTTGTATATCTTTCAAATATAAGAGCTACAGGACTATTTCATTGTCTGTGATTTAGACCACGATAAAACAAAATAAAGGAACATAAACCCGATCTTTTATGTGGGGAAACAGGGTGTTTTACAGAGGAATTTGTGATGTCTCACAATCATGCCCTTCTCATCCCACTGTGCTTGTGGTTGGGTGTCAGTGTGGTAACTGGAAAACCAGGAGAGAGACTTTTCAAACCACTCATTGAGGCTTGTTTTCACTGAATCTATGCAAAAGATGGGAAGAAAGGAAGAAAGGAAGAGAAAAAGAAAGAAAGAAAGAAAGAAAGAGAGAGAGAGAAAGAGAGAGAGAGAAAGAGAGAGAGAGAGAAAGAGAGAGAGAGAGAAAGAGAGAGAGAGAGAAAGAGAGAGAGAGAGAAAGAGAGAGAGAGAGAAAGAGAGAGAGAGAGAAAGAGAGAGAGAGAGAAAGAGAGAGAGAGAGAAAGAGAGAGAGAGAGAAAGAGAGAGAGAGAGAAAGAGAGAGAGAGAGAAAGAGAGAGAGAGAGAAAGAGAGAAAGAGAGAAAGAAAGAAAGAAAGAAAGAAAGGAGAAGGAAGGAAGGCTGAAAAAGTTGTTCCATCCCTATAAACAGTGGGAAACACTGACTTTACATAAAATTTCAGATCAACTTATTTCCAGAGCATAAACCAGATAGGAATATAGTAACATAAGAGAGTAACATGGAAAAATGTCCCAATTTTCCCAGAAGATTGAGCTGAGCCATGAGACCTGGCTGACCATCTGCCTTCCTGGAGGCAGGCATGCCAAATCTAAGTAGAATGGAATGCTTTTAGTTAGTTGGCAGAGACCTTTAAAGATCTCTGAGCCCAACTTACCCACCTCTCCCCACCATGGACAGGGACACGTCTCCCAGAACCACAGGATGGTGTCAGCTGAAAAGGACTATACAAAGACCATCAAGAGTGTGGTCAAACAGACTTCCAAAAGAGGACGTTGCTACTCCAAACCTGTTGGTTTTTAGGAGACATTTGGGCAGTCCCTTCAATAATTTTGCTTTAACTTTTGGTCATTCCTGCAGATATTGTGATCATGACAGGGTTATCAAGAAGGCTGAATACTCTTTGAACACAGAACATGGCACTACCAAGGAGGATAGAACTGCTCAGTAAGACAATATGCCTCCGATAAGTGTGAGATTCAGTTTTCATACCAAATATCCGTTCCTGCATCATACAGATATTTGAATTTTGGAGGTGAGTCCTTATCTCCATTTATGTAGCTCTTCCTGAAGCTGAAAATTTTAACAACTGTAGATAATTGCTTCCAAAAAGGTTCAGAAGGTTTCAGCTTCGTTCCACAACAGTAGACAAATGATATACACTTTTAAAAGGGAAAATGCATAGTTTAAATAATTACGTCATTTATTAGTTTTTTCTGAATATTTTTCCAGTATCCATTTGAAAAAACAGACTTTTATTCTCTAATAAGGGAACAGGACCCATTGTTACCATTTGTTTCTAACAACACAATAAGATCACATTACCACAAACTGGTAACACAAACACAGCTCTTTTATTAATAATGATTAATCCAAGCATGTCATTCCATGGACTTGTCATTAGAAGACTTTTAATCTACCTAAAATCTCATTGATTTTTTTTTTCCATTAATTGCTAATGCAAGCCTCCTTGGGTTTGAAGTTGTACACATCCTTTTTAGTGAATGAATGAGCAGTGGGAAGCACTGGAACCAAGTCTCCTTGATGGAGGGGCGCCAGCACCATGCAAATCAGGGAGATGCTGCCACTGATGTCAGTCACAGGAGCTCTCCTGAATCAAAAGAAGGCACTGACTTCAATTCAAACGCTGTGCTTGGAAACAGAGAGCAGGAAGAGAAGTGATGTCAGCAGTCCAAACTCAAAATCTTTACACAGACTGGTAACAACACACAGATACGTCTCTGTGCGTGGTGACTGCTCACGTCCTGATCATTTACTCGTTCATATGCACTTAAACCAAATTAAAGTCTGCACCTCCCTCTCTCTGCCTTCCTCAAGTCATTACCTTATTTACATGATCAATTTTCTCTGCCATCTCTTTTCCATTCTTTCTAATATTTTAGAGGTACAGAAGAGCATATTAAAAAGAATATATAATTGTCACACTAAAGCAATATCTAGGAAGGATATTATTCCATCCATTACTTCAATAAACCAAAAATTATTAAATCATAAATTATAATTCTTTATGCATTACATTACATAATACTAAATGTTACAATTATGACAAATTATATTAAAATCTTAATTTTTAACCCCTTGTCATTATTTCAAGTTATATCTCCTGTGCTGGTTTAGAGCTTCAGGATAGAAAAAGCTTGACTCCAGAAGGGAAAAGATAATTGCAAAAATATATCCCAAGAATTGGCTATGAGAGGAGGTAGAAAATTTTAATTTTACCAAGTGAAGAAGTCTGTTAGCTCTTTTTTTATTGCTCTGCTATATGTCTTTCACACACAGTATGCATCTAGCCACCATGCATGAACATATTCCTTACATCTGGTATTTTCAGAATTTTTTTTTAGTATTGTGTATATTTAGAATTTTTCTTTAGATATTTTTGTATAAAGATATGATATAGACACATATATCTATTTTCTTTATATAGTTTATTTATATTTTAATAATATATAATGGTGGGTATTTATTTTCATTATGTATTTATAAAATTTATGTGCTTATAAATTTTATATTATTAAAGATGTGTATTTATATGCTTTGTGTATTTAGTACACTGCATTTTCTGCAGAATGGAAAAAATCTGACTTTGGGGATTAGACAGATCCCCTTTCTACTCTGTCCTGGGGATTTCTGTAATTTCAAATGTATTCCACACTGCTAGAAAATGAGAGAGAACATAACTCAACCAAGGTTCACATTTCACTTGAGTGTTGAGGAAGTAGATGAGTTCAGTGTTTTCTGAATGGATTTGATCTCCATCGTTTTAGTGTAAACATCACAAATCTATCAGAATTGACTTAACCTGCAGGAGGAACACATGGTGAATTTACACTCTAGTTTGTGAAAAACCTCAATCTAAGAATGAGAAATAATAATTACTTTCTATAGATGTTGAATTACAGAAACTAAATCCTGCATTTTCCAAATACTCGGTATATTGCTTTCCATGGATTTAATATTATTCCATGCATAAATTATTCTAATGTTTTTTAAGGTGTGACATTATTATTCAATTAAATCAAAACTATTTTCTGTCAATGACCATTCAGCCAATTTCTTTTTTGCCTAAGAAAAACTTAGCAAACTGGAAGTGCAATGCTCTTCTGCAACTAAAATTGAAAAAAAAACCCCTAAAACTAAAATTTAGTCTAATTCTCTTTCCTGATCTCACAGAAGAGTAGCTCAAACTAAATACTCAATTTTATTGTCCTGCCTATTCCCCAAAATCCTTAATCAAAACCTACTGAAGTTATTAACAAAAAGAGGCAAGAAAAACACTTGGTTGTAACAGGCTTTTGAACAAATGATGAGATCACCGTGAAAATCATAATTAAAAAAAGATTTGATTAAGTCTACAATAATATCAAAAGTGCATTCCTAGAAAAGCTTAGTCAAAACGTAGAGCTCATTAAAAGGGATCTGGTGGAAAGCAAGACCAAAACGCAGTGGGAACTAAGAATAGAATTAAGAGGGATGGTTATTTTGGCTGTCCTATGATTTTCCCCAGATATTGCTGAGAGCAGGAGGAAATTATCACAGTTGTATAACTTCAGTGATTTGTTCCCAAGGCTTAGTTCTCCTCTCTCAGAAACCCCATAAAATTCTGAATCTCAGGTCTTTATTAAAAAATAACACAAAGCCTGAAAAGAAATAAAAGCCAAGAAGTTCCTTTTTCTTTTTTTTTTTTTCAGTGGGATTTTATTTCCTCCGCTGCTTGATTTGTTAATTGATTCCCTGTGAAACTTTTTGAGCTGTGCAATTTCTTCTTAAAGACTTGAGCCAACAGAAGCTTGGACTGGATTTTTCCTCCTTCTAGCATTTTCTGCCTGATTATTCTTACTTCAGCTGGCCTGTTTTTCCCACTGAGGGAAGTGTGAGGCAGGGCTGTTTGGCTGTGGCAGCAGTGATACCAAAATTACAGGTTACCCTCTCTTTGATATTCTATTTCCCGCCCCAGGGCAAGCTGTATCATTTATCTGTTACTCAGCTCTGTGCACTGACTGTATGGTTGGTGTAAAGTAAGACACAACAGGCAGGATATGATCATGAAACCTAGCCTGATCTTGTGGTCTTTAAAGTTTTCCCACTTTGCACCTGGGAATTACCACTGGGAGAAGATGCAGTCTGCCCCCTCCTCATACCTGAATGCTGGTTAAGAAATGATTTCAAAGATCAGCCACCTTTGAAAACTTACAAATTACGTAAAAGGCTTGAACTCGTTCTTGGGGATGAAAGAAGGTACATCCTGCATATGTAAACTAAACTGATGAATCACAAGCTGATTTTCTATTTGCATAAACTTAAATATTTTTGAATTCAGAAGAACCAACTCAGTTTTCACTTGCTGGAATTCAATCCATAAATTTATTGCATGGAAGTGATTTAAGTTAGAAGGGTGCTATTAAGTGTAGGGGAACAAATCAGTGAGGCAATGAATTCTTTCTGTCAAATAATGACTGATCTCAGCTCCCACTGAAGGAAATATATTTTTTTTTTTGTCTGTAATTCTCATCATGCAACAGCTGTGCTTTAATTTTCACAGGATGCTCATGGAAAATCAAGTAATCATTTAAGATATGTACACATTGGAATGTAAATACTCTGTTGTTTTGTTCCTCTTCTTATTTATGCAATTAGACAATCAGGCTGACTAACAAGTTTTGACAGAGAATTACATACATTCTTCTTCTGTATAAACCTACAGTCCTAAACAAATATTTTGGCAACCATTTTAGCAGACTCTTAAATAGTAAGAACTTTGGAAATCCATTCTTAGGTATGTCCTTTATTCCCTCATGTGTTCATCCTTGAAAACTGGTATGGATTATTTGGATCAAAATAAGAATATAGAGAAGCTACTTAATAACCAGCATTTTGTCTAATCCTTAATGGTGGGAGATCCAATCTAAACTGCCCTTACAGAGGACTGGAGAATTAAAACCAGAACTTTTAGATGAAACCCAGGGCTGAACTATATGAAACTTAAACTAGTGAATAAATGTAAAGTATGTCCTCAGAAGACAGTGACCTTTACTAATTAATTTAGAAAATGAGTATTTTATGGGAGTGGATTGGGATTTTGTTTGTTTGGATTTTATTGGTGTGGATGTGCCCACTGTCAGATGATGTCTTGCAAGTCCTGACATTAGAATTTAAATCATAATTTCAGCAGAGTAGTAAAACAATGACATAATACATGAGTATTTTGAACCAACTGTTTCAAAAAGACTGTGATCTAAATAATATTAGAGTCATTGAATCCCAGAGTGGTTTGGGCTGGAAGGGACCCTAAAGCCCGTCCAGTGCCACCCCCTGCCATGGGCAGGGACACCTTCCACTGTCCCAGGCTGCTCCAAGCCCTGTCCAGCCTGACCTTGGACACTTCCAGGGATCCAGGGGCAGCCACAGCTTCTCTGGGCACCCTGTACTAGTGTTTCACTGTATTAATCAGGAAAAGTTATGTTCAACCCTTTGCTAAGTCACAGTTTCCTCAAAACTCAGGAATGTCAAGCACATCAAGAATTACAACTGTGAATTTTGCCGTGGAATGTTTTATACAGCAAGAGTTCCCAAGAACATCTGTGCCTTCAGAAGTTTGAAGAAATTAATAATATTAGATCAGCACCTCTAAATCATTTGCAATCTAAGGACTGAAATGTAGCCTACAGCAAAGTCATAGACCATTAATATGTTGTCAGAGATGTTTAATTATTTATTAGTCATTAACTCACCAATTGTTCTATCAAAACACTAAGTTTTTCATGTAAATGCTGAAATTTCTTTTAGTTTCCTTATTGTTAGGTGTATTTGGAAATATAATGAGTTTTTAATATTTATGTCTGAAGATATTCTCAAGAAAAGAAAGTATAATACATCATTGTTAAAACCTGCTAAAGCAGTAGTGTTTTCATTTTTCTGGTAGTTCCTTGAGTGATGATCTCAACATTTTTTTCTACAGAATAGTCTTGACAGTTCACCATAGTAGAAACAGGAGTACCCCTATCATTATGTTTTATTGTAGTGATCACAGAAAATCATGTTTATTTTCTTCGTTCACATCTCCTCTCATATTCAGTACACTCATTTAGAATGTGATCAGTCTCCTGTCAGGTCTTTTTTATTTTGTCCCCAAAATGTCCCTAGACTGATAATCTTTCCAGCTTCTCTGGAGTAATTGTTGTTTTTCCCTACAGAGTATCATTGATCTAGGTGACATTTTCCTATTGTCTTGCACAGTTTAATAGATTCAGTCTTTTTTCTCACATTCTACTTTTCAAAAATTGAGGTTTATTTTCCTTTATTATGTACTATAACTTGTTTCATAAACTTCCCTCATAGTTACACTGTCTTCCATGACATGTTTATTGGGTTCTTCCACTGTTCACCTGCTTTGTCGTAATTTTAATCCTAGAATTTGTACTGACTCCTATACAGGAGAAACTGCATGGTTATTATGGATTCATTTGGACACAGGCATGAAATAAGCAAGATATGAACACATCATGATGCTGAAAAAAACCCGAATCAACCAACCAACCAACCAACCAACCAACCAACCAACCAACCAACCAAAGAAACCTATGGTATGGCCCTGATTATTTTTAAATTATTAATTTAATTTTTAAAATCTCATGTCTTTTTAAAAACAAACTAAGATTCTGTGATAGATATTCAACTGTGAATTATATCTATGGATCATGGGCCAATGCAATTGCAAGTGAATAAGCTGGAATACAGGAAAATTGCACTCTTAGATTCTCTACTATTTTGCTTATGCTTCCCGTCAGTGTTCTTGTACTCTGTTTCCCCCATAATCAGGAGCAAAGCTGCTCTCTTTTCACAGTAAAATAACTTTGATTCAAAACTTCAAATGTCCCAGTTCCACAGGGAATGTTGAATGGAAGCCATCAAGGATGAGGCTTCTGTTGGCTGTTCTGGAAGTATCTTTAAGCTCTCGGATAAATTCATTACACATCCACAGAGGTCCATTCATTACACATCCACAAAGGTCCATTAAGACTTGGATTCCCTGCAGGATATCCACATTACACATCCACAAAAGTCCATTAAGACTTGGATTCCCTGAAGGATATCCCTCCTACCTACCAATTGCCCTGAGATCTGTAGTATGGAAAACTTGAGTAATTCAGGAATTCAGGCAGAATTCCCCCAACAAATCAGAAGCCCCAGTCTCACAAGTAAATACGAACAATGGCAGTAACAAAATATGGTTGAAAACTGGCTTTTGCAATATTAATCATTTTTGGTTTCTTTATTTTGATGAATTCAACTTACCTAATAAAAAAGGCATGAGAAAAATTCCAGAAATCTCCCTGACAATTTCCTGAAAATCTCGGTCAGGGAATTATTAGTGGGAATTATTATTATTATAGTTTCCTCCTGCAGTGAGACAGGAAGAGGAGCATGGTGACATCTTGTACATATGATGTGTTCTACAAACACAAAGTTAAAACCCCCCAAAATCTAGAAACAACCAATACCCAACCAGAAGAGAAGTTTAGGGGAATGACTGGAAAACCTAGGAATAAATGTCTGATGCTCTAACCTACGTGCAAAAAAGCTCTATTGAACAAAGACAGAAAAAAAAAAATTTCTGAGTAGGCTTTAGGTCTCATAATTGCTGTCTAGGTCTTTATTGCCAAGTGTCCACCTGGTACTGAGCACCAATTATCCCTCCACATCAGAGAAGAAGTTACATTTGACAAAATCAGTGCAGGTAGCTTTTTTCAGTGTGGGCAGATTTATTTTTTTACTCTGTAAATGTGAGCTAAATATGAGTATGAGCTAAAGACTGCCACTCCCATTGATCTTCACAGCACAGTTTAATACAAATACAGCTCCTTGGTAAATGGATATTAATGTCTTTTTCCTTCCAAGGCAGTGTTAAAGCTTCCTGCAAAACATGAAGTTATATAAGTTCATTAACAGAGTTTGGCTTTTCCCAATCACTGTGTTCCAGAAGTTATTCTTCCCCTTGATGCTCTAAACTCTCATGCCCCATCTTAAATCTTTCCTACAGAAAACTAGCTAATTTTTTAATACCTATAATTCATTAGAGTGTCCCAAAGGACTTGGAGCTTTTACAGGTCTTTGTTTTGCTTCTACACTTTTGGCAAAAGAAATAAAAAGGGGGAAATTTATGCTGGAAGAATGCCAAGAGTAGCCCATTCAATCAAAATCATGTCTTGGTGCAGAGACTATTAGTCAGTCATATTCACATTCTATCTAAATAATTAACTTGTAACACAGAAATTCTAAGTTATTGTGATGTCCTTGAATTGTTCATGGGGTTTGCTGTTCACATTGTCTGGATTGTGTTTCCTTCTCACATTGATTGGAACAAAAGCTATTTTTAAAAATATTGCTTATAATGCACCAAAACCTAGAGTAGCCTACACAGTGCATTATCTAGAGATTAAAAAAAAACAACAAACAGTTGCACTAATTTTGCTTGCAAGTACCACTTCTAATAATTCTGTGTGCAGTGCAGTAATGAAAATTGATATGAACTCCCTCTTTGCAATACACAAATTGGAAAGACCATAACATCAACCAATGAAAAGTACTCAGGAAATAAAAGAGGGAAATTAAAAAAAAAAAAGAAATCATATATCTTAACTAGTGTTTTGATGTCTTGGCATCTTCTGAATTCACCTCTGCAAAATGCAGATAAAGCAGATGTATTTTTTGTTCTGTGAGGGAGCAGAGGATCTGTTTGGCCAGGGAGGCTGTGGGATCTCCACCCTGGGAGATGAGAACCCAGCTGCTCATGGTGCTGTGTGACCTGCTCCAGCTGAACCTGCCTGGGAGTCTCCAGAGGTCATTTCCAGCCTTAACCATTCTGTGATTCTGCTTGTCAGGGACATAATAGCAGTTTGCAGAACGTACTTTTCTCAAACTCTGTGCGGGAAAAAGACACCATGTTTTAAAACATCTGTCTGTTAGGGGAACAGAATGGTTTCCTGTCACAGAAATAACCCCCTCCACAACCCTTAAACTGTTCTGGAGGACCTAAAGGCCTTCATTGAGAAAGGCAAAAATAGTGGAATGAATCTAACCTAAATGCCTGTGTTGGACACCAAATTCTACACAGATGAGTGTGGACAGGATTACAGCATCTGTGCTGTTCAGCTGCCCTTGCAGCTGATTCATTTTTGCTCTACATGAATTTCTAGATGTGTAATTAGTGACAGACATATTTAGAAAAAGAAACTTTGCCTTGAAAAGCTGCAGTGACCAGTAAGAGCAAGTTTCAAACTGTTCACAGTACTCCAGGCTGTGGGTTTGTTATATAATTTGCCTTAGGTAGCAACTGAATGAGTTATTTTCACTACCAATATACTCTATTTATTGCTTTTTTTTTTTTTTTTTACCTGCACCCTTCCAGTCATGCATTAGCATGATGGCAAAATTGCTGTTTCCAGGCTACAGCATCTTCTGCCTCCTTGCTTTTGTTAATTATAAAAGCAAATGCACCACACTAACTTGCACAAATGTACCACAAGGAAAGTTACCTTAGCTGTTTGAAAAATAAAAGGAAGTCAATTAGTGTTGCTCTTTCTGACACTGGTCCTTCAAACAGTTGTGGATGAGTCTGAGTGGCCTTCTCTTGATGCTATGACCTTGCAGGAGACAAATATGCACATAACAGTCTTTACAGCTGTAGTCCTCAGAGCTACAAGAAAAGAGAATAAAAAAATACAGGTGGAAGGATGCATACAGTTCATCACTTAGAGATTAGTGATGAAAAATCCAGATGAAAATAAAGAAATGTGTTAGCCCCCTAAATAATTTTAGAGAGCAATTATCAAGAGTAAATAAAATATAATGGTTATTAAAAGATAATGGTAGAATGAAATTGTCAAAAGTAGCATTTTACAGGGTGATCCACATAACAGGCAGATCAGGAGACTTAAAGGTGTAAATGTAGTATGGTAAAACAAATTTGGGGAAAACATTCTGAAAACTTCCCAGAAAGAGCTGTCAAAGGCCTGGCTGCTGCATGAAAGCTCTGGAGCCTTGTCTTCACTGCACACAGAAGGGAATAAGTGAAGTCCTGGAATAAATCAAGTGCTGCACCTACTTTGGGCAGTAGTCAGGACAACCCTTCTTATCAGTGGCTGATGTCAGACAGGTCCCTCTCCAGGTGTCCAGATGTCCAGGAGGTGTTGTCTGAGTGGGGCCATGTCTTCCAGGGTTCTATCCCTGGTGTGGGATGGAAATAGCACCTAATGGTAAGTCAGGTGTGAGTCTGGTGTGTTTGTGCTGTGTTATTTGTCTTTGTTGGGTATTAAGGTTTTGTTTTTTTTTTTTTTTTTT
>VXBN01012674.1:133975-156485 GCA_013397395.1 Sinosuthora webbiana | reverse complement strand
TTTTTTTGTTTGTTTGTTTGTTTGTTTGTTTTTGTTTTTTTGTTGTTGTTGTTGTTGTGGTTGTTGTTTTTTGTTGTTTGTTTTTTGTTTGTTTTTTGCTATTGTGTCCTAAAATTTAGTCAATAAGTGTTTAAATTAAGCATAGACTCCTCTGTCTGTGTGGCACAACTCCAGATCCCCAGTAGTCAGCTGGACAGACCTGAGATGATAGTGAGCAGCAGGGGATAAAGGCTTCGCTTGATTCCATCCTCATGGTCCAGATCCATGGCTCTGCTGTGACAACCTGGGGGAAAGCAAAAGCAGCTGAGGCTATGACTGTGAAAACACCAAACTGCCTTCAGGAAAACAGCAGAAAAGCTTTCTGTATGTTTATATCAAAATGAGGTAAAACAAAGAGAGAAAGTTCAATGTTTGAAGACGTGAAGAAAAGATAGTATCCACTGACACACATGAAATAAAAGAAAACCGGGAAACAGATAGTGCTCCTAATATTTGGGGCTTTTGTTTGGTTTACCTGAAGTTAAAATTACAAAATTCAGTAAGCTTTATGACTGCTCTCTGGTGGACCCAACTCCACAATTATCAGGGAATTCTGGAATTATGTAATGTCTCTGGCAAATTTATGAGCAGGATCTGATTCAGAGTGTTTCTCAGCTGTTCAGAGCCTCATATAAAGCCGTGCTTTAAACATAACAAGCTGTTATTGATTCTGTGAAAAAAAAGCAAACATAAGCACCTCTCGTTAGTATACAACTCCCTGATTAGCACTAAAGGTCATGCACAATCTGATGTGTTCCTGGCATTGGACATTGAATTTTCCTGAAAGTTAATTCAAGGATTACAAACCTCTCTGGACTACATGGAGAGCTGATAATTATTCAAGTGAGGTCCCCTTGCCCTGTCTACAGTCACGTTAATCAGCAGCATGGCTGTGCTAGCTCAGGAGCTGTTGGATAATTGAAAATACATGGCTGGGAAGAAGTCAGCCAGCAGGGAATGCCCCAGATACCAGCCAGCAAAGTAAGTAGAGAGGACATGTAGATTTTTTTTTTTTTTTTTTGTCCTTCGTCCATTCTCAGAGATCATTTTCTCCTCTTTATTACAAGACATGATTTAATTTGCCACCAATATGAATATTTCTAAAATACACCACTCCAGGTAGGAAGAATAGACATTCCTTTGTTGAGCACTACAAATTAATATTACCATGTTGTCCTTATACCTTGTAAGTGTCCTACTTTCTTTGTCACAATTAAGAAAGTTGTTTTATTAAGAAACTCACTCTGTATTGCATCATGGTTCACAGAGCTCAATATGGGTTCCTTAACCTGTTGCTTACATCAGTTTGGAAACTGTTACAACAAAAAGCAGTGGGAGCATATACACAGATGTGCTGCTCAGGATGTAAGTTATGAAATTGCTCTGGCAGTTTCCCATTTTTCATCTCGTGACTTCAGCACTCTCTGTGAAACTAGTTTGTGCCATTAATCACAGTTTGATATGTGCTGAGACTTTTCTACAACTTCTCAGTACTCCAAGCACAGCACCTGAGCTGGGCACTGTGTGCCACCCCTGCATGGGAAATGCCACACACAAATTCTCCAATAATGCCTGATGAGACACTCCAAGCATTTTTAAATAATGGCAGTTGCAAAAGCCTTGTTTAATTTTAATGGATTCTCATTTGTTTTGGAGAACAAACTCCAGCTTCATATGATTAAATATTTGTTAATATAGAAGAATAATCTCCTGAACTGTGAAAATAGAGACATGATGTTTGAAATAACTCTATAATTTAGGAAGGAAAAAAAGATTTGCTTCCATACAATTAGAGAGTTTAATTTATGTGGATTTGTAAGACAATATCATTAATATCATTCTAAAGCATCTATCAAAAAGCAAGTAGTTCAGATCCTTAATTTACTCAGATACTTATCTTGTGGTGTTTTCTAAGTTATCATTGCATTTTGGATATTGATATGTGACAGTTTCAATGGATATTTCACACACCTTTAAGAGTCACACCCTTTCTGATACCCAAAGGATTTTAAAAGCCTTATCTATAAATACGACAGCTTTCATTTTAAGAAGAAAATTGTCTGTCATAGTTTTAAATTAAGCAGATGGCTCCTAGATAGTTAGATAACTACAACACGATTCAGGAGTAGCTTTTTGAGCTGTTCCTGTCTTCCCAACCCCTGGGTGCTGCTCTGTTCTCTCTTTCACGTCCTCCTCTTGCATCTCCTCCAGACATCACATATGTATATATTCATACATATATTTATGTTAACTTCTATATGAGCTAAATTGTTAGTTCTTATTGTTCCATTTCTAAGGAACCAAAAATACCTTTGCATCCTGACCATTAACCTTATGCAGCCAATGAACCAATACAAACTTTTTAACAGATTGAGCCTCTTTCTGTTTACCTCTGACAGGTCATGCACTGAGATATCCTCTCCTCTTTCTAAACATGCAGCTGCTGCTCACTACCTTTGCCATTTTAGCACATAGGTTTTGCTGCAACTCTTCCCCAAGCCATCTATCACAAATCAGCAGTTAAAGCACAATCAGTTTTCTCACACCTTTTCCCCTGGAGCACGTGTATTTCTGACCAATACTCTCCTTCAGCAGGAGAGCTCTGATGCAGTTGTTGTCACTGAGACATGGTGGGATGGTTGGCACAACTGGAGTGGTACAATGGGTGGCTGCAAACCCTCTAGAATAGACGTGAGGGGAAGGAGAGGCAGCTGTGCAGCCCTGTGTGTGAGGGAGGATTTTGATGGTCTGGAGCTTGATGATGGTGAGGAGAGGACTGTGTTTGTGTGTGAGAATCAGGGGGAAGGCCAGCAAGGCAGAGATCCTGGTGGGATTTTGTAGAAGACCACCAAACCAGGATGAAGGAACAGCAGAACACCCTGTGAGGTTGCTCTAAGAAGTCTTGCTATCGCTGGCCTTTGTTCCCATGGGGGGCTTCAAGGTGCCAGGTGTCTGCTGGAAACATTACACAGTGCAGAGGAAATAATCCAGGAGGTTCCTGGAGTGTGTGAAAGAACTTCCTGACACAGCTGGTGAGGGAAGGTGCCTTGCTGGGCCCTTCTTTGCAAACAGAGAAGGACTTGTGGGTGAGGTGGTGGACTTGGACCCGCTGTAGCACCTTCTGGCACAAATCCTCATTGCTGAGCTGCTAAGAGGAAAAAGCAGCAGCTGCACCTGGGGAGGGCACAAGGATATTCTCCAAAACTACTGAATAAAGGGCTAATTCCTGAAATGAGAGCCATCTCCTGTTCATATCCCAGCTCTTCACTCAACAGCAAACTCATCATCATCAGCAGCAGCAGCACTAATACAGGCTGGAATTTCTCAACCACCTGTTGAGCTGCAGGATATGGATCTGTGTGAGGGCTGCAGGTAGCTGTGCTGGGAAATCTCTCTCCAGAGAATTTACAAGCAGTCTCCATTAAGTGGAACATTTCTTAATGTTATGCAAACAAATGTACAGGAAAATCTGGTGTTTGCTTTGGGTGATGGAGCAGTGGTCCCTTGGTACGGTTGCACCACAGGACATAAAACCCTGAAATATTTTGAGGACAATAGTAGCCCATGCATGCAGTGCCCTGTCAGCAGATCTGTCTGGTTTTGCTTTGGGGAATCAAGGAAGCAGAGGCAGTCCTGAAAGCTCAAATTATGCTCTGAACTTCTGCCAGCTACTAATAAAGGTCAAGCTAAAAATGACAAGAATGTGACTAAAACAGTGTTGCTGTATTTTTTCCTCCTTTACACTCTAAGAAGAAACCATCTCTTTATAAATCTATCAGTTACTGGAAATCAGGACAAAGATTCCCCAAAATAGTGTCACCATCCTTAACAGAATACAGTTTCTCATCCAGCTTCCAAATCTTCCAGGATTACATCAGTGTTTCTCTTTAATTAGAGGAGAAAGGCACTTTTAAAGGAAAAGCTGAGATTCCCTGTTGTCAAATAGACTAGAATTCACAAGTTTAAAATACCAGCTAACATGCTACATTTCAAGAATTTGTGGTAGCTTCTATAGACATGGCATTAGCTGTGATCTCTTGCTACTGTACAGAGTCCTAGATTTCAGTCACATTTATTTTTAGTGTCCTACTGTCCACAACAGCATATTGCAGCAAAAGTATTTTGATTTTCTTTCGGTCTGCTTCATGTCCTTTCAGATGCTCACAGCATCCCCAAGATGGCACTGTGCCATAGAAATATTAAGAGAGGACACAGAAGTTGAAATTAAATCATGGAAAATAAAAAGCAACTGCAACATTTTGCAGAACTGATAAAAATAGAATTGAATGTGCATATTTAAACCAGTGCATAGAATGCTACAGCGCTGCTAATATTTAATTAGCAGTAATCATCAAAATGTATTTTTACTTAGAAATTTTTTCTGACTATACTGTAGAGAGACTGTTTTATTATCACGATATATATATACCATATACATCATTAACTGTATACCAGTTTAATGAGGGGTGCTGGCAGTGTCAATCAATTTCTTTGTGTCATCAGTCTAATGGACTAATCAATGTTAAATAATAATGTGGTCAAAAATGTATTTTTCTGGACAATTTCCTGCACATCACACCATATATGTACTGTCATGTGAAAAGGGGAGATTTCCTCAACTCTGCCAGCAGCACAAGGGAGAGCCCTCAGCAGCTCTCTCCCTTTATTTCAGTTTTTTCCTTGCTGCCAGTGGCTGCCAGTGGCCAGGAAGGATTCACACCAACAGTTTACAGAGTAACACTCTTTATTAATATCAAATCATGATGGGTTAAGGTCTAAGGATTGTCAGTGATAGTGTCTGACTGCAAAAGTGTATTCAAAGCAATACACAGACAAGCTGTAATCCCCAATAAAAGTATTCAATGCAGACAGGGTTATTCTCACTCAATAAGGGAGGAGACAGGTTCAGCCTGTCAGCTGATCCCAAGTTACGATGCAGTCTTCCTCAAATGTTCCCCATTCTCTCCTTGTTTTCATTAGGTTTCTGTATGTTCAGGTGGAGCCTGAGTGACTCTAGTCGTGCATACCTTTGTTACTGGTTGGTGTAAAAGCCTCTCACTTTGCTTTTAAAGATACAGCCAAAGAAATCTGGAGCACATGCCCAGTGAGGGGTGGTTGGACCTTGGAGGCAAGTATGCACTGGGGTGGAGGTGTAGGTTAATATTGTAATTAGGTTACAAAAAAATGAGCCAAGTTCATCTGAGGAGACTGATTTTGCCCCAGTCATCAGCAGGACATCTTCTCCTCTCTCAGCTGGAAAGTGTCACCGGGTCCTGTGAAGATTCTAACAAGGCCTGGCCACGGTATCTCCACTCTGCTCCACCCTCCATTCCACCCCCCTGAGCAGGTGCTACGGTCACAGATTATGAGTGTGGAGAATCATGGTGGGGTACATGACTGTCTTGGTTTGGAAAGACAGGTGTCTGCCAGGGACAGCTGGATCTTCCCTTGGGATGGAGAATGTAAACCCCCTTCCTCCGAATTATTACAATTTTNTGACACCCCGTTGGTCAGACTGTTGGGAGCAGTCCAGTTAAGTCCTGGAATCACAGATGTGGTTCTGTTGGAGCAGAGATGATCCTGTAGAAGGGTCCAGTGGTGCTGAGATGGGTCTGGTCTTCCTCTGGGAATCCAGTGCAAACAGGCTGTCCTGGTGTCCTGAATCCCAGGTTTTATCCAGGTAGGAATGCTTGGCTCCTCCCCCTGGGTGGAGCATCTCCCCATGGGATGATGTAATTGTATCAGCCATGCAGTGAGCCTCGATGGCCCATGAACAGCAGATATCCCCTGGAGGGAGGGTGGGTCCTGGAAGGGATAAAGAACATTTCCCCACCTGGTTTTAACAGCTGGCCCAATAACAGGAGACACCTGCCTCCTCCCTCCCAAAGTTATGAGGAAAACACCACCTCCCTAACTGGTTTCAACAGATGGCAAATAGAATACACGTTTTTGGTTACATATTGCAACCCAAGACAATGAGGGACTGGACTGTTAATGGTTAATGACTCAAATATTCAACCACTTGGCCACCCAGGTGTGAAGGCCTGCCCACCCGTCCCTGAGGGCTGCAGCTGGGTGTTGAACAGGATAAGGGCAAATCCTGTAAACTGGGATAGTGCTTCTTCTGATGTCCTCACACAAGTGGCTCAGCTGTGAAAATTGCCCTCTGGAGAAGCACTGGGCTATTCACAAACAGCATGAAAGATTCATACCCTGCTCATGGGCCGCAATTAACTCATCTTCACTGGTGTAGAGACACCTGTAAGGTCTTAGAAGGTGTCATCAGGGTCCTGTGATCACATTATCCAGTGTAAAACCCTGGAGGGGATGCCCAGGGGAGGTACCTGAGCCATCCCACCTGAACCTTGACTCTGTTTCCTGGGCTTCTGCCACGGGATCCAGACTGCAGCCCTTACTTTGACAAGACCCTCACCACTGAGAAGACCAGAAGAGGACCAATGGGATGCTGTCAGGTGCCACAGAATGCTGATATTTTCAACTTAATCTATCTCTCTGTCCCACTGTCTCTCTCCACCTGACTCCTTTTTTCTAGTCATTTCTATTTCTCCCTCTCTACCTCACATTTGCCAATGCATTCAGAGGGGCTAAATTATATCCTGACGTTATTTATGAATCATTTAAAATTTGTTTGTGGTCCGTAGGAAGCCACTCTTTTGTTAGAGTTATTGCTACATGAACTATGCCACAAGAAATGTGTTTATAGGATTCTGTGCTTTATTTTTAGACTGTTCACAAAATGACAAGCCAATGGATTAAAATGTGTCTTTCAAAACAGAAAAGTGATATGTAAAGACTTTAACAAGTGTGACAAAATGATCATTGTCTGCCCAGAATTGTTTGTTTCAAGAATTACTGATGAAGATTTGAGAACAGGAGGTGCATTCACAAAGGCAGGTCATAAAAATGGGCATAAAAATGGAGATAAGCAGAGCAACAACAGCCGCCTGCTCTGTGAAACAAAAGCAGCACAACGTCACTCTGCTTATTCATTACAGCTGAGTTCAGTGAGCTACTAAAGCAAGCGTGTAATTTAATTGCTTTCATTCACAGACATTCCTACCTTTTTAAAATGAGACACTGGCAGGGAAAAAAATGGTTAGGCATCTCATTAAACTAGGTTTCTTAATCCTTGAGTGCTCTCCATTGCTTAGAAAACATCTGGAAGTTCCCTAGAAAACCACATTTAATCAGCATTCCTGGAAGTGTCCAAGGCCAGGTTGGACAGAGCTTGGAGCAACCTGGTCTAGCGGAAGGCATCCCTACCCATGGCAGGAGATTGGAATAAGATGAACCTCCCTCCCAGTCAGTCTATGATTCTACCCCAATGAGATCAGATTCATAATTTTACATGAGTTCAGGAAAGTTTGAAAGTATGTGGCTACCATAAAAGCAAAGGAGCAGCAAATTGATGATGTTATTGAGACAATTTCTCCTCCTTCTTTGGTTTTACTTCAGGACAACCCGAAAAAAGTAGATAATTGCCCACTACAGACCATGACAAGACGTCATCTGCAATTTGAATGATTCACTCAGTGAAAGACTTTGTGGTAAAAAACAGATAAGCAGAAAAAGAGATCAGCATTTCACCACAGACAGCTCACTTGTGACCTTTGCTCAGTGATACTCCAGTGTTTGGTCCCAAACACACTTCATCTGCTTGTTTGGAGGATGAAGGAGATACTCAAATACAGCAACGTGGTCCCTCATGTCATATGTTTGTGTTATTTTAGGAAAAAGGAAAGTGGGTTATGTTAACAATGTTTTCACATGACTGGATCAGCTCAATTTCAATTTGATACCAAAATCCACAGAATGAAGGAAAGGCAAAAGAGTCTATAAACTTGACTCAAGACTGGGTCAAAACACATCTAGCCTATGGCTGAGTAAGAAACTCTTTATGGTCTGTGTGCCACAAAAGTATTGAATTTTATCTTAATATTGAAAAAAACCCACAACGGACTATTCCTTCCCTAAACTTATACTCTTTATAGAATGCAAAATTCCACATTCAGCATGACACTTCAAGCAACTATTTTGTATAGACTTGGGTCAAAAATCAACAGAGGTACTTTAAAAACTTTTAACAGCTCATTCTAGTTACGAAAGTTAAATCAGATTTTAACAACAAAAGATGTCCCTTTCCCTTTCCCTGCCCCTGCCCCTGCCCTTCCCCTTCCCTTCCCTTCCCCTGCCCTCCCTGCACACAGGGACAGACAGGAACACCCAGGGACACCCAGCTGTGAGTTTGGAAAGATATATTTTTCACATATGCCTGTGGGTTATGGCAGTAAAGTAACTAGTGTGAGAAATAGGCTTGTATCTCTTGAATGTCTTTTCTTTAACAACAACAACAAAACAAACCAAAAACCCAAAACAAACAAACAACAACAAAAAAATACAAATTCATGAATAATAACAATAATTATCCCAGAAACCACTGACAGACACATAACCATTTAGTCCCATCCTATTGATTGATATATAAGATACAACGGGTTGAAAATCACTTTCTGTTTTGTGGGAAATCAATATTTTTACATTTGTATTAGTTTTCCACTGGCTTTTTTAATTTTGCAAAGATGACAGTTAAAAGAGCTCCATTTGGGAATATAAATCTTCATTCAAAATATGATTTGCCATTTTAGTATTTTTTCCATTAAGGCACGTCATGTCAACAGTCCAAGCTCATGAATTGTTTGACACATTTTACCCATCAGTGTCAAAATTTCAAACCTATTCATTACAAGTTCCAATCTGCAAAGACACTCTGAAAAGACAACAAATAAGACTTTTAAATCAGGATGGAGAGTCTATTGAGTTTACTGATATTGTGGAAGAGATATACCAACAAAATGAAAATAAAATATTTCAACTCCCAATAAGATATTACAGGAGTGTAGCACCACATAATAGTGTCTCTGGGATAATATAAAATCTTTAAAAAAAACCCCTTATTTATTGTAGAGAGCTTGAAATGTTAAGATCTAGAAAAAATTCTTTCAAGTCTATTCCCTTTTAGAATTGTGTGAAAGTGAGTCCATTTCAATAAAACCAGAAATAAAGTCAAGTTAAATCAGCTTCATCCTAGTCAGAAAAAAAAAATCTATTTTCTAAAAAATACTATTTAAAAAAATAAAAAAAGAAATCTGAAAGAATTGTCTAATTTCTAAAATTTTATTTATCAAGATTTTTCCAAGTAATTATATCTATTTGCGGCTGAATGCTCTTCATTTTGTGGAAAATGTGGAAATGTTTCCTTTCAAGCTTTTAGAGGCAGTTAAATGTTAAGAAAGCTCTAATTGGCTGTACAACCAACAAAGACATCTTCATGGAGCTGGTATCTTTTTGTTCCACATATTCACATATCCAAGAGCAGATGGATTAATCCAAAAGACTCACCAGCAAACCAATGAGACCAAAGAGAGTTTTGGCAGCATTACCTTCAAATTATTAAACTTCAGTGTTATGGAGTGTATTGCCTGATAGTGCTTTGGGGAAAATTGGCGGGTTTTTTTTTATATGATCAGACTACTAAAGCATCCTGCTGGAAGGAAAACAAAGATGTCTTTATATTTCCAGATGAGCTGTGTGTTTAAGAGGAATAGGGAAAAGGAAATTATGAGAGCTCCTTTTTATGCTTATGGCTTCTGATGCCTAAAATTTCAGGAATTAAACAATATATTTGAGTGGAGACTTCTTGAGTGAACCTTCTGTGGTTCTAATGGTGAGAAGAACGGAATAATATTTGTTCCTCTACAGCATCACTTAAAGGAAAACAAAAAGCTCCTAGAGCCTCAGAGGAAGTTAAGTTTAGAATTGACAGAAAAAAGACAGAGAAAATTTATCTAATTTATAGAAAAAAAATGGCAATCGGTAGGCAAATTTTATAGTAGACTCTTGAAAATTAGTTACCTTGTTTAGGGCCAAACAGGTGGCTAAGGGGCTGGAGCATCCCTCCCACATGGAGAGGTTAAGTGGCCTGGGACTGTTTAGTCTGGAGAATAGAAGACTCAGAGGAACATTTTTTAAATATATAAAAACCTGACTGGATTTAAGCCCATGAAATTTTGTCTCAACATAAGAAAGCACATTTTTACTGTAAAAGCAATCAAACACTGAAACAGGTTGCCCATCAGGTTTTGGAGTTTCCAGTCTGGGGGATATTAAAATCCCAAATGGACAAAATGCTGGACAGCCAGCCCTAGCTTATCCTGCTTGAGCAGGAGGATGGCACCTGACAATATCCAGGTGTGCTTCCCAGTGTCAGCAATTTAGTCTCATTCTCTTCCTCAACCACCATCTTGATGGATAACACTGGCTTCACTTCATAACCTTGCAAGAATGAATGAATGAATGAATGAATGAATGAATGAATGAATGCAGAATTACTTCACTAATTTGCATTTAACCCTCATAAGGATCAATTAGAATGACATTCAAAAAGGATTTTTTTTTTTTCTTGAGGAGAAAATGAGTTTTGAAGTCTGGTAAATCTCTTTCTTATCATCAGGAGTGAAAAAAAAAATCCACAAGTATTCCAGAAGAGATTTAATGCTTTGAAATCTCAGCTTTGAGCTGTAGAGATGAGACTTACCAAATTTTGAGCACAACATGCTGTTAATCGCTGGAGACTTGGGACTTTGCACAGAAACATGAGCTTTTTTTTTTTTTTTTTTTTTAATATTAGAGGTGTGGCCAATAACCTAATAGGCTGCATGTGTGAGTCTAGTACTAATTATAGATCAATAGAATTTGTCTTTAACACTCAATACTTCACTGAACTGCCTCTGCTGATCTGCCAATACGTCTACAGGAACACTCTATTTTTCCATTGCCCTGAGTGAAAACTCAGCACCTGGGAGACTGACCCTCTTCCTCTCAGTCTTCCATCCCTCACTTAATATGTGGGATGGACAAAGAAACCTATGCAACAATAAATAATAAAATGTTTTCCTTTGTTTTGAACAGTATCTCATTGAAGGCCAACTCCTTGACTGCACTGCTACTGTTGCTCTGAGAATTATCTGGGAAAATATACTAGAAGTACAAGAAGGGACACACTGACAGGAAAAGACACGCAGAATTTGGAGAATATAACAAAATATTGCAAAAATAGCTAAAGCCTTGTCATTAAAGGAAAAGAGCCTGCAGGGAAAAAAAGGGATGAAGATGAATTAACCCATTTTAGGTTAATTAACTCATTAACAATACCAGTGAGGTGGTCAATCCCATGGGACAGCCTCGGCGAAAGGGGTAACAACATGTCAGATAAGAATGCCAGGGTCAGCAGTGTCTGAATTGAAATTACAGAGATGTCTGAAGAGGGTCCTGTTGCAAAAATGATCTCATTTATGAGGAAGAGAAATATGTGTAAGTGGAAGGGAAAAATGAATCTTTCAGGTACTACTTATAGAAGGGTACTGGGGACTCTGTAGGTGTTCATTGACAGTGTGTGTCTAGACCTTTTGTTTGCCTGATCACATAAAGATCATTGCTAAGAGTGATCAGAGTTGCAGAGTTCCTTGCTGCTGGTTAATGACATGTCACTCCTAAATCAATAAACCACTTTAATTCTGATTTAGAGCAAACTACGTGAACTAAGCAGCTTTTGCCTGCAACAATAGGAAAGTCTTAATATTGACTGAGATTATGACACAGTTGGTATGAGAAAGTATTTGTTAATACTGCTCACATGAAAAAGGTTTTATTTCAGAAGAACCTATCAGAAAACAAGGGAGGAGGAGCTGCCTGTCCTTTATCCTCACTGTCAGAGGTCTTGTAGCCCTGGCTCCTTTTCTTACTTAAGAGACAAGGCACTAACCAATCTCCCTGAGCAGCCCTTCTGAAGCCTCCAGTTGTGACCATTCCTGCGTGCCCAGTCATGTGGAAACAAGGGGAAGTGACTTCTGTAAGGTTTGCAGACATGGGAAATTTTACTGAGTTTCATTGTATATATTCTAAGAAAATCAGAACATAGTGTTACTCAAAAACCTTCTTCTCAACAGTCAACTCTCTCCTTGCTCTTATGGCCTCCAGGTTGAATGCTTCCAGGTTTAATTTTCATCACTCAGCAATCTTCTGGGTGCTGCTGAAGGATTCCCATTCCTTGCTGAGCCTTGGGGACTCCTTTCCATTGCCCCTAAGGCCTGGATGACACTTGATGGCAATGTGATACCATTTCTTCTCATAGAATCCCAGAATAATTAAGGTTGGAAAAGACCCCCAAGATCATTGAGTCCAACGTGTGACTGAACACCACCTTGTCACCTAAACCATAGCACTAAATACCACATTCATTCATTTCTTAAGCACTTCCAGGGATGGTGACTCCACCACTCCATCACATTTGCTGCTATTTTGCATGCTCAGTTGCTCTTTCACCTGATCCAGTCACCCTATTTGACAGAACACTACATAAATCACAAAACAAAAGCTAAATATACAGTCTACAAAAATGTATAATTTTTTATTACACATAAGAAAAAAATATTGTGTAAACAAACCAGATTTTCTTCCTGTTGTCATTCCTTTCCTTAACCTGCCCTTAACAAATGCCCAACTCTGTGGCCAAAAGCTGGAGGGAATCTCCCATGGACCAGAAAACCCCAGGCTAGAACAAACATACCAGAGGTTCTTTCTTAAAGGCATTTACAGCATAATGGATACGTATTTCCCTGAAGAATTTCCTTTCCCAGGCAGTTGAAAATCATAATGTAAAGTAATTTGAAAGGTTAATGATCAATTAGACCTGGGGGCAAACATTAACTAGAGGGTTTGAAAGAGTTTGTCCTCTGGGTTTTCACTTTTTTGAGATGCTCCATCAAGCCAAACCTTCAGACTTTAGCTGAAGTGAATTACTCATTCAGTGTTTCTTCTAACATGTGATTTTTTCCTTTGGGGAAAAAAAAAAAACCAAAAAGGTAAAACAGCAGAAGCAGATTTCCAACACTCAGGAAAAAAAAAAGTTACATATATTTAAAACATCTCCATAGGTGATGAATGTATATTTTTCCCTTGCAAGAGTTTAATGAGGATAAAAATGCAAACACGTGGTATGGTAGTCTGCAGAGCCATGTCTGGCAGTGCTATCATCTGTATTTACCTCATGGATTAGAGCTCAGCTGCTGAATGAAAACTCTAGTGTGCTCTATATACAACATCCTTCATCCATCACCCTGTTTTTATTCAATTTTCTTTAACACAAAGGAAAACTTTTGTCACTTCAATTTTCTACAAAGCCCTTGCCATTCTGAAAGGAGCCATAGATAGAGAAACAGTCTAACATATACCCCACTGTGTGATCCGTGTGCATTTCCTGTATTGGAAATATCTGCCTCCTTAACTGCTTAACTACTACTGCACAGCTCTGCTGTGCTGAGTGCACAGGCAAGGATCTGTCTTCCTAAGGTGCCCAGAAACACTTACTTACTTGGAGAGGATGTAGTCAATAAATACAAGGAATTTTTAGGTTGAAAAAGACCTTTAAGACTATCAAATCCACCTACTCCCTCAACTCTATTGCCTCTTTATTCTATTATTTCTATAATCCTGCACAGAGTAGAAGAATAGAACTTGTTGTGAATGTTGATATAGAGAAGAGCAATTTAAAATTAGATTTATGTCCATCAGAAATGCAGGTGCCTCATTCCTTGTTTCTTGAGTTTTTATGAGAATAATTGTGGCTACACCAATATTTTGAGCTGATTTTGAGGAGAGCCTCTCCCACCATGACAGAACAAGAAACCTGTTCTGTAAAGCTCAGACTACTTAGGATAAAATTATAGTATCAAATGCTGTGTTGTAGGAAAATGCTGAATGGGATTAATTAGAGTTATTTTAGGTAACAGAAGCAGTCTATGTGTCGAGCATAAAGTTCAGGAGACTAATATGCACATTCTCCTCCATTGGTGTGTTAAACTGCTATAAGCAGTGGTATGTATTAAAATAGGAAAAAAAATAGCAAATTAGTTCATGCTGAGATCTATACTCTGAAGTAATGCTTGCAAAACCCAGCAGGTGGGCTGCAGTATGGCTGTGACTTTGTAGTCATAAAGCATCCCAAAAACTTCTTGGAAGGTATTTTTCCTCCTTCAGAGTCCTGCTAGTTAACTGCTAAACTTCACTGGCTTCATCTGGTTTTCATAAAGCATTATCTTAAGGACACTGAACATCTGCAATTATAAGGTATTTAGCTCCCCACATTGCAGTGTTCTGTGACAGAACTAATGTGATTTATAGTGGGCTATGGAAAAAGTCTGGATGAATAACCATAAAAATCCCAGGGTTAGGATGCTCATCTGTTACCTTACTGGACCTTATTGTAATGCAGTGAAGAATACAATTAATTCAAAAGCCTTTGACCACTTTCCATGCACTAGAGGCTTAAGTCTATTAAACCTACATAAGTATTGGTCATTTATTAGGAATGAATTTCAAAATTGTACAAATCCATTTTTTATACAAATAGCAGAAGGCGCCAGACCAGATTAATGACTAAAGTATTGCCTGCCAAATTTCTTATTTAATTAAAACTTTGTCTTTCCCACTCTAAAAATGAGAACAAAACTACTAGAAGTCACTTAAAATCTGTTTTTCATATTATGTAAAAAATAGTTGGGCTTTACTAATAATAAAGTTTTTCTGGGTTTTGTGTGAATTAGTTTAAGAAGTAGATTGTGCAACAGAATTTAAGACTCAAATTCCATCACACAGAAAATCATCCAGTCAATGAAAAATAAATCATATGAATTATTTTTTATATTACATTTAAATAAATTGTCATTTTTTGTTTATTTGTTTAGGCCAAACCAGGGTTTCAGTGTTCTAGCAGCTCTTCATAGATGTCTGAAAATGCAACACTGTCCTAAGAATATTCGGATCTGAAACCATGCAGATTTTGGAACCTGATGGAAGGTTCCAGGTTCTTCAGGAGGGACAGGCAGAGGTGGAGGGGTGGTGGAGAGTATTTAATGGAAGGGTTGGAATGCCTGGAGCACATTGAGAGCCTCTGGGCAAGAATCAAGGGGCAAACAAACAATGTGGATGCCACTGCGGGAACAGGGCTCTATCTGCTACCCCATGCAGCATGAGAATGTACAAGAGAACAGCAGGAAGTGCCATCTTCCTCAGCAGCAGGAGAACTGCATCTTCTGGTCTCTTCAGTTCCTTTCTGGAGAAATCCAGATATGGTCCAGAAATTTGGAGCAGAAATGGTCCAAGTCCACTGAATTCTCTTTTCCAACTCTTCTAATGAGCCCTTGAAACAGTCCTGGCAGTCCCAGGCAACCCATTCCCAAGATGATGGGTAAAAGAAAGTGTTACTCATTCTTTGAATTTCAGCATACTTTAACAAGGAAAATAAAGTACCAGTAAGATTTCCTAGTAGTGGGATCTGGTCTCCAGGACAACTACAAAACTATTTCAAGTTAAAGACAATTTCACAAATCCAGAACAGAAAAAGCAATATTTCTCATATTAAACCTGATTCCTGTTTGGTTTTGCCCTCTTCCCCTCTAACGGCATCCTGCAAATGTTCACCTGGAATACAGAAACGCTTCCACAAATGATAGGTTGTTTTTCATCCTGGTGGATCTATACAAGGGTGTTTTTCAATTCCAAGGAAAGCATCACCCAAGGGGAGTCAGCACATTACAGCTGAGGCATTCGAAGGTCATGCCAATCATCTGATGTTAAATCTCTCTCCTCAGCTCCTTGTAAGGTTTGTCTCACCTTCCCTGGGGACTTGAGAATATATTTTGTTGTTCAGTAAGACACAATAATAGAAGAGCTACAACCACAGCTCTAAAAGAGTGTCTCAGTCAAATCAGTCTAGCTGGAATGCTAATAACTTACACTACTACAAGATAAAACTCTCCATTGTCTCAGTGAACTGCTTGGGTAGCTGGTCTCACCTTCCTCAAGAGCAGACACAGACTTACAATCAGCCTTAGACTTTCCTGAGTACAAGCTACCTCTGTCTCCAAATATCACAATGTGAGCTTAACACTGCTTTGGTTATTTTTTCAGGGTTGGTAGACAGTAAGCTGCTTAAATGATTAACAGACATTTTCTAAAAACTGGATTGTTTTTGTTCTTTCATCCAAAAAGGCACAAAGTGAGCTAAGGAAATGTGCTGGGGGAAAAAAAAAAAAGGCAGTTCCTGTATATTTCTCCTAAATTTTTATCTTTCCTGATGAGGTTTATTAAACTGTTGTTGGCCTGTTGACCTCGATCTGTGGGGTGGGAGCAGTAGCCTGCACTCTTGAGGCACTTTCCTTGTCTCGAATTCATTGGCGCTCAACAACAACATCAACTACTCATCCTCTACCTCTACTCACTGCCAAGCTTTGACAAGTATCTCCAAAGCTCCCTTTGGACTTCAAATCCCAGATCTTTGGATTGATTCATTATAAACGTTTCCAAAATATCAGTTCTCAAGCCAGAAGCATTTTTAATGACCTTTTTGTATTCATTCCATCAGGGAATCATTCTCTGCCACCTGTTTTTACCTTCCTACATCTTCTGTGATTTAATTTCAGTCATTCTGGTATAGCAGTCTTACATATCAGGGAAAAACATGCCCGCTGAGAGACATCATGACACAAACCACCTAAAACACCTCTGCTCCTGAAAGAACATTAGACCAACCTTCTCTCCATCACCTCTCTCCCCTGTTTTCAGATAATCATGCAATAACTGAGGCTGGAAGGGGCCACAGAAGGTCTCTGCTGCAGTTCAGATGAGGTTGCTCAAGGTTTTGTCCAGCCAGGGCTCAGAAACCTCCAAGGATGGAGACAGCACAGACTCTGTGCAATCTGTTCTGCTATTTGCCTGTCCTATTTTCAAGCACCGTGCCTCTGAAAAACCCCAAAGCTGCTGCTTGCAGGATGCACAGAAATGGTAACAGAGCAGCAGTGGAAGAATTTAAGGGCAAAAGTAATCATGCATGCAATTCCCAGAAATTTATCTATGGAAATACACAGGGAATTTGTTGAAAATGACTAGAGATGGAAAGAGAATCTCTTTCAATGCCTGTTTGTCCTGCCCTTTCTAACAATTTACATTTTCATAAGACATTTTGAGGACAGAACAGCAAGAGACACCCCTCTGAGCCACAGAAAGTCAAGGCATGGCTTTAATGGAACCCTCTCCAACTATTTTACAGCACATTACATGGCAATTCAAAAATTCTATGGCCAAGACAACCTCTAATTGCTGCCTCCTAGTATATTCCCTGTTTGCATTTTGCCTGCCATTACTCCTCTATGCAATATGCCTTACTAGAGATGCTAAATGGTTTTTAAAAATTGATTAAAGTTGACTAAGCTTCCTGTGTCTGCTTGCTCATTCATACATCGGAAAATGAATCAGCACTGATTTAACATGTAGGAATTTCACAAGATGCAACTAAACTTGCATGTTGGACCAGAGATATTTAATTATACAACATCTCTGGGCTAGCAAAATCTTAGGCATATGATGCTGCTATTTAATTTAGTGGCTTTTCTATCCAGGATAAGCTCCATGTATTATTAGGATTTGGCATAAGTGTTACAGTAGTTAGTACCAGACATACAGAAGCATTAATGCTTTTTTTGCTATCACAGAAATACTTTTAAAGAAGTAAATAACTAAATAATGAGTTAGTGTTGTTTGGTGATGAGTCTTACAAGAATTTCAGTTTTATTTCACTTAGAAATTCTCAATCTGACTTCTTGATGCCTTAAAAGTACACAATCTCTAAGTTGTGTACTTTTGCAGTGGGAAAAAATGAACTGGAGGCAATTTGAGAAGGAAGCTCAAAGAATCTTTTTTATACATGCATTTAAAATTTATATATACTTATTTCTACCAAATATAGTAGCCTAGTATGATAAATATATATATATCTCAAGCTGTTTACTTTCTGCAAGATTAACAGAGACAGCTTGGGTTTTGAAAACAAATAAATAACTGCTTGTTGTTAATTTCACATTAACTGTTATCTTTTCCTTTTTAGTAAGTTTAATTGCTGCCTTGAAAAATATAAAATTGAGTGCAACTGGAGAACTGTTTTGACTTGCCTGCTAAGAATGTTATGTGAAAGCATATCACATTTGGGAATACTGAGAAAGATGCCAGACAGAGCTTGAACTAGATGACCTGAGAGAGCAGAATTAATTAATTAGTACCAGTTGATGTACAGTTTGTGTAGGGCAGGTCTAAACTCTCAGTGCATTCCATCCCTAATTTTGTATATTATATAAGATGTATAAACTTTCATTGAGAACATAAGCAAAACTGTGTGGATGTATTTTTATACACCAGAAAAGAAAAATTTTATTCTTCACACAAAGGTCTGTTTTTAAAAGAATATAAGTTTCCTTTCCCCAGCCGAAAAAGAAATATCTGTTCAGGCTCACACTTTCAAGGCCACCTACATTCAGAAGAGCACAAAACATGCACCACGACTTTAGGGAAACTTTTAAAAAGGGCTGGGAAGATTTGCTGAACTCTAACCCTCATATCCTGAACTGAAGACTTCATGGCTTAGACACTTCTCTTTCTCTCCCTAAGTTTAGTGTATTCTGACCGAAGTTATCAAGGAAAGTTTTCCTAATAGAGACATTTTAACTCTCTAAACATTTCCCAAGGGAAGTAACAAAAGTCTGGTACTAAAGCTACTGGAAACCAGCCATGATAAAATCCTGGCAGACATGATTTAAGGAAGACTGCTTCCCTGGCTCTCGAGGGATCACAGGTTGTTCTGTTAAACAACTGCACTCTGTGGATAGACAGGACACAATTTGCTGGCATTAGCTGAGGGAAAGGGGCTTTTGGACAGAGATGAGAATTTGAGGCCTCTGAAGAATCACAGAATATTTCGAGCTGGGAGGGATCCACAAGGATCTTTGAGTCCAGCTCTTAAGTGAATGGCCCATGTGGGGATTGACTCCCAACCTTGGTGTTTTCAGCACCCTGTTCTGACCAACTGAGCTACTGTGACATGGTGTTAGAGGGACATAAAATTCTGTCAGTTATTACAACAACATCTTCTGACATTTTGGAGCTTCAAAGCTATCGTTGCATCACAGTGAGGAAGAGAGCAGACATGTTTTAAAAGTTTTTCTGCAAATTCTTCATACACACACATATATATATATACACTTTGTGTAATCTATGTAGTCATGCAGCATATATACAGACATAAAACTCAGCTTCTCATGCAGCCAGAATCTCCTAAAAGCAATGGGAACTTGTTGCTATGGAATTCTACATCCTGAAAGAATCCTTTTAAACCTCTTTTTTGAGCCAAATGATTTGTAAAGATGCCTCTGGGTTGGTGCTTTCAGCTACACCATCTAGTGCACACAGGCTTGTGCCAGAAGAGAAGACAGGACAAATCACTTTTATCCTGTCTTTAAAAAACCCAAATCCCTGACTGGGTAAAGTTTACACTAAAACTAGGAGGGAAAACTTGTTTTATCATTTGATTTCTGCATTGTTAAGGTATTAACCATCATCTCAGCTTTCTTTGTCTGGAAATGTGTATTGGATTAATTTTGGTAATCTCTGTTTAAAATGTTAATTCAGATTTCTTTATAAGACAGGGAAGAGAAGAGGTCAGGGTCTAATTAATAAAAGCGACACCCAGCTTGTATCTGTCTTTTCAAAAGTAAGTATCAGTTTTCCCGAAACAAGAAGAGAAAGAATATTTAATCCTAATGACATCCAAGGTTCAGCAATATTTTTCTGGACTGTGGTGCCTAACAGAGATAGATGATGTTGTTTTACCTTCTAATGGAAAACTGCAGAAAGATAAAAGATAATTGGGAAAATAAAATTCTTTTCAGGAAGCTATGAATTTAACTCTCTTTAAAGTATAGATAATTCTCTTAGTAAGCCCCTAAGAGGAATGATCATGTTGTCTGCTGCACTGACAATGAAAGGTAATCCAAGGAGATTATATTTTAGCAAATCATTAATTACATAGTTCAATATCTTAAACTGTATGGTAAACAGAGATGAGACAAACAACCCAAATCTGTCACTGCTTTGTTGCATTGGGAAGCTGATGGGTTTCTTTACGCCAGAAGAGATAAATGTGGGTTTTTTCCAACTGTTTGTTGTGAACCTGTGATATCTTAGATCAATAGCAAGCACACAAATTTAGGGGCATTCAATAGATTTTTCCCTCAATTCAAGTGCAGGAAACTGAATCTTCGTGAAACATGCTTTTACAAGTGTAACAATTCAGTAACATAGAGAAAGGAACCATAGAATCACAGGATATCCTGAGCTGGAGTGACCCACTAATGGAAAAAAGTACTATAAAGGAGACAGCAGAATGGAATTAAATCAAAGGTGTGTGTCTCAATGACTGTACCGAAATGATTTGTGTTAAAATACAATGGGATGACATAAAAAAAATGACAGAATTATTTTATATGCCTGACTGGAGGTCAGATGGGTGTGCAGAAACAAACCCAGGTAAGCCGCTCTCCCTGTTTTCTCAACCGGTCCAATTGTAGGGATCTAGTTTTGGGATCATGGAGACAAGGTGGAATGGCTACCATGATCAGAGCACTGCAATGAAGAGATACAGGCTCTGTAGGAATGAGAGGATGCAAAGAGGGGCAATGGGCCTTGCCCTTTATGTGAGAAAATATCTATGGTGCATGAAACTGTGCCAGAGGATGCATGAGGAGACAAGGGAGAGTTTATGGGTCAGGATTAGAGGAGTCAGATAAAGGTCTGCTCCAGGCTGCCTGCCAAGTGGATGAGGGCTTCTATAGACAGATGCGAGCAGCTCTGGTCCTCATGGGGTTTTTCTGATATCCACTAGAGAGACAGCACAACAGGGCATAAGCCATCCAGAAGATTCCTGGAGACCACCAAAGACAATTTCCTGACAAAAATGGTAGAATAGACAACAAGGAGATATATACTTTGTGGCACCTCATACACACCAACAATGAAGACCACCTTGTGAAGGTCAAAGGTATTATTGGCTGCAGTGGCCATGAGATGGAAAGTGAAGAGGAATTAAGAGGAGAAAGAAGCCTCCCTACAGTTTGGGCTGTAGAGTGATTGGGTAAGACATTAGGAGTGCTGATCTATCAGTAATGATGTTTTGATTGCTTTGCCCATCCTGCCAATTCCTTGACCGGTGAATACCATGGTGTTGGCTAACACAAGCCTGTCTTGCACATTCCCATGCAGCTGCAGCCTCTTTGAAACAGAAATCTCTGCCAACAGTCAGCAGCCCACTTATCCATTTTATATGTGACTATCTATGAAGATAGAAACAGCATCTTCAATAGTCCACAGAAAATCAGTTCTATCCATAGTAAAGAAACAGTTCCTGCCTTGCATGACCGACATGTGGATTCTGCAGCACTTAGAGATGGATATTGTCTTCCATTTACTTGCAAGATCCAAAAGCAGAAAGAGAATAAACCCAAAATCTGGATAGAAGGATGAGAAACTGTTCACCACAATCCTATAGATGTGGGTTGCAGACCTTAAAATGCAAATTCTTCATACACACATATTCTTTATATATATATATCATATATAAACAAACATATTGAGAAAAATGGCAGGGTTTGTCAAGGTGAGCCTGGGAGTGCCACCATAAATTTATACTCACAGGGACAGTGAAAAGTAAGAGGTAAGTTTTAAAATAACACTTTAAAAATCTCTTTCTGGTTGGCAGCTAATAATTTTTCAGCGTTTTGGCTGGAAATAGTGCTTTGCCTCCTCCCAACCTTCTGCACATTTTCTGTACTCATGTCTCCATGTCACTGAAATGCAACAGTCTGGGACCCCTCAAAACATTTCATTAAATGCACAAATGTTGTTATATTTCAAAGGGAAAGGTAGTTTAAATATGTCAGGTTTTGAGCTGTAGAGATGTTCTCTGCAGCACAGAAAAGGTAGATAAGGCAAAGTATAAGCATAACACAAAAATGGAGGAATACATCTTTGGTGCCTTTAATCCTTCAAATTGATAATGATAATCAAGTACCAGAAACAAAAGAAAGTACTAGAAAAAGCTCAAGGCATTAGATATGCAGTGCAAACAGACTATCTCTTTATAAATCACAAGAAATATGAGACTTCACGCCTAAATTAGCTACAACATTGTCTAATTCCAGCAATCCATGGGTGAATTTTAATTTACAGCATGTCTAAATATGACTGAGAATACTTGGAAAGCCCTAATGTTTCAGATATTTTTCAGCTTCCTTTTTGGAAAGCCAAACTCTGAAGTTCCTGAGAAGATGAGAGCTTGCAAAAATCCAAAGTTTAAAAATAAGCATTTTTAAATTTCTAGTTCTTCACTATTAATTGATGCTTTCAAGCTCTGAATAATTTATAATGATAGCAATCAAAAGCAGCTGAAATGAAGTTTTGTGACTAGGAAAATTGTGGTTTATTGATGGTGTTGTACATTTTTTTTTTTTTT
>VXBN01012674.1:86516-133967 GCA_013397395.1 Sinosuthora webbiana | reverse complement strand
TTTTTTTTTTTTTCAGTAGCCAGGGCCATGCAGAAATTTGGTCTGAGAACAAATTCTTCCCAGAGAAACTGTGGCTGCCCCTTCTCAAGAAGTGCTCAAGGCCAGGTTTGGATGGGGCTTGGAGTAACCTGGTCCAGTAGAAAGTTTATGTAGGCTTTAATGCAACAGGATAGTCTGTGAGTTCTGACTCCAGCTAGCACAAGTAGCCTATACCCTGAGGTGGATGTCTGGCTCCACTTGAATTTCTAGAGATTTGCTTTGGGAATAGCAAACTCAAATCTCCACTCTTTCCTGTGGTCTTGGATACAGCTCAGATCACATCACTCAATTACCTTAGTCTTCTCTTTCCTCTTCCTGCTGTTACTATTTCAGGTAGCAAAAAAAGCAACCTGAGGTCAACAGCAGACCCTGGGCACAGATGAGCAGAAGACCGCTGAAAAACATGTAGGTGTGACTATGAGACAGAAACTGTTTTAGCTCTTGTGTGCCTTTCTAAAGGATTTCACTGAGGACATGACATGCTGAACTGGACTAGAAACCCACCAGAACCATTATCCACCAGAAGTGGACCCTCTGGTTTAAATTGCAGGTGCAATGTCATCTGTTGCCAGGCTTATTTTGAGGATTCACTGAGCTGCCTCAGGGCCTTTTCTTCTTTCAATATATAGTTCTGTAATCAGTTTCTTCTGCATTTGAACCACTGAACAGATGCACAGACTCTCCTGGCTCCAGATCTTATCATTAATTGTCCCTCTCCCATAAAGAGAGGACAAGCACCTTATTTCAGCCTGCATTAGTGACCATGCCACAGTCATTACTTGTCCCAGTTTGTCAGCAATCCAGATGATTCCCTTCTGACTTGCTACTCTTCCCATTTAGGTTTGGATAAGTTTCCTTCACTTTTCTAATTCAAAATGAATTATGCTGAGAGTAGTATATATACGTTAACAAAATATTGTATACGGGAATTGGAGGTAAGCCTTATGCCAAATTCTGGCTATAATTCTTCAGTACTGCACAGTAGATGATATTCAGTCTCCAGCCATTTAATATACTGTCTGATTTACTTTTGTTCCCTGTTTTGGATAAAGAAAAAAGCATCTTAAATGGAAGGTAGATAGAGAAAGCAATTTCAAATTTATAACTTTAAAAAGGTACCATTAAGCCTTCAGTATGTCAGTTGCAATAGAAAAGAATTAGCAATTTTAGCTCTTGCAGGTGTATTTTCATGTGGTTAGATACTGTGTTCTATAAAGTGGCAACATGGGACATGAAAGTTGGAGATGAGGGTAGAATAAGAATTCTACTGTTCATATAAATACAAGGTTTGTAAAAATCCATTTATACACTATCAATAAAAGATGCCAATGATGAGCAGCACTGCCCTATACTGGTCTAGAAAAAATATTTAGACCTTAGTTCTGTGTGGAAGAAGTAAAAATTTATAAATTCAGCTTGTGAAAAGCAGAAATTAAGCCATCTACTCAATGTACAACACTCATATACCTTTAGCTGGGCTGTGTGGTTTTTAGAAAATCACTTTCTTGTACAATATTAAAAAACAAAATCATCAGAATGGTAGTGCTAATACTTTCGTGATCACGCTCCAGAAGGAAAAGCCCTCTTGTCAGATGAAGGAGCATCAAGGGACATCTTATAGGGCTATGGTTATGTTTTAGATGTTTTCAGCCATAAATAGTTACATTTTGTACCTAATGGTACAAAGGGCTGATGCAGCTCTTGTACTGGGAGGGAGGACAAAATTAACAGTAATGGAGAAGTTTTGACCATTGACTATTTATTCCTTCTTGCATGGATACATACATAGAATTAGAGGTTTTCCTTGTTCAGCATTTTTAACATGAATATTTCTATTTATAATCCTGAAACAGAACACCAGATGAATCTTTAAAAAGTCAGATCTGGATCTAATCTTTCTGTCTCAGATATATTATTAGATGAACAAGTTCAAATTTTAAAAATTCCTTATAAAACCCCTCAGGCTGATCTACATAAAGTAAAGTGACCCAAGCAGGTCTGAAAGCACTGACATATTGCACCATAGGTTGATATATTCTTATTAAAAAGCAGCTATGGATTGCTCAAAGGAAAATTTATATTTCAAGCAGTGGAATAGAGAGACATCATAAAGTTTTTAATATAACTACTGAATGCCTTGTGATTTGGATTTCTTTAAAGATACAATAAAAATGACATTTAAAAATAAATCACTATTCAAATATCTGTCAACTTCCATAATCTCTAACATAGCTGAAGGAAATAGTAATTTATCTAAAAATTTAGAAGTAGAAGAGATAGTACAATATATCTTTCAAGTGCATGAGGGTCTCAGCTATTAAAACCAACATCTACATTGGGACCTTCATGCAGTTGTTGAAACCTTTGCTGGATTTAGTTTTATTTCTGAAATCAAAGTCAGCTACAAAGGCCCCAGTAATATAAATTGTACAGGCACATCTGCACTGACAATTATGAACATTCTTGTAACTTTAATGGGGCCACCAGTAAACCGAATGCTAATCAAAGATTAGCTATTTACTAGTCTTAAATTCAGATTAAAAGCACTATCTCTACTTTGGAAATAACTAGACTTTTGGTCTGAGCCTTTTCTTTCCTAACAGACTTCAAAATTTAATCCAAGAACATCCAGTTCCCATTTTTAGTGGCTTCTACCCAAAACACAACAATAAACAAAAGCTGAATATATTCAAAAGTGTGCGTCCATAATATAAATTATCACAAAATTGCCTATGACACTGATCCCATATCTAGCAGACACAGTGATCATCTTGAGAAAATTAATCTGATTTGCCTCACAATTTCACAATTCTTCTAGTCTAATCTTATTACAGGTTCTGGTTTTTTTTGATATTTCTATCTATTATTTTAGAAGCATATGTTGGTGAGACACATTTGGGGATGCAGTAAATTATTTCTGTTTAGAACAAGATTAACATCTCTGCTGCAGCTTCCTGTTGTATTTTTGGGATTGCATCAGTCTCATGATCACTGCATGTTTTTGTCTCAGGACTTTTCTTGAAGGAAATGACAACAAGGATATTGAACTTGCTTAGGAATATTTCTCTTCACCATTATATCGTGGGAATTGTATCTGTTGAAAGCTATTTCTTAAATTCAGTTTAGATAGAAAATGTAGACCTTTGTAGCACGTCTGAGTGTGATTTTAAAAACATAGATGTACTTTAAGTACATCTCAGACTGAGAAAGTTCTGGCCAATACATTTCGAAGAGTTCTTCATGATCCAAGAAGCAGATGAAGTTTTCCAAAGTGCCTGCACTATTTGGGTGTCTCACATGAAGGATGTCTGTGTGTGCAGGCACATAAATGAAGTAAGAGGCACCTGCGCTAGATGCTTGTTTCATTTTCATTTTACTTGTTCTTTCTTGAATTAATTAAGCAGTAAGAGAATATCCTTGCGGGCAAAGACGCCCTGCAGAGACCTTGACAAATCAGAGAGACGGGCGATCACCAGTTGCAAGGAGTTTAGCAAGGGAAAGGGCCAGATCCTGCCCCTGGGACAGGGCCCCACTGGCTCAGGGTCTGTGTGTGTGGACAGGGGAGGCTGCAGAGCAGCTGTGGGGAGAGCCCTGGGGTGCTGGTCCATGGCCAGGTGGGTCTGAGCCTGCAGTGCCCTGGCAGCCAGGAGGGACATCCCTGTCCTGGGGACACCAGGCCCAGCGGGGCCGGTCAGGCCCGGCGGGGATTGTCCCGCCCTGCTCTGCCCTGGGGCGGCCTCACCTCCAGGGCTGGGGGCAGCTTGGGCTGCCACTATGTAAAAAGGACACTGAACTATCAGGGATGGGCCACGAACGGGGGGAGGGGTCTGGAGGAGCCATAAGAGGAGCAGTTGAGGGCACTTTGTCTGCTCAGCTGGGCAGGGGAGACTGAGACCTCATGGAGCTCTTCAACATCCTCCCAAGGGGCAGCACAGGGACAGCTCTGCTCTCTGGGACAGGGACNAGGGAATGGGCACGGCCCCAGGGCTGCCAGAGCTCCAGGAGTGTTTGGACAACGCTCCCAGGGATGCACAGGGTGGGATTGTTGGGATGTCCTGTCTGGAGCTGGGAGTTGAATTGGGTGATCTCTGTGGGTCCCGTCCAATTCAGCACATTCTGTGATTCTAAAGGGAAATGACCTGAAGTTACAACAGGGGAGGTTCAGGTTGGATATCAGGAAAAAATTTCTTCACTGAAGGAGTGGTTAAGCACTAGCCCAGTCTTCCCAGCGCAGTGGTGGAGCCACCTCCCCTGGAGAGCAAGGGATGGTGATGAAAAATGAGGAGATGTGGCACTTTACAGTATGGTTTAGTGGCTGTCATAGGCTGGATCTGTTGAGATCAGTGTCTCAACACATCTTGGAATGGCTCACATGGGATTGTTGGGATGTCCTGTGCAAGGCCAGGAGTTGAACTGCATGATCTTGTAGTTCCCTTCCATCTCAGCATATTCTGTGATTCCATGAGAAGTATTTATGACTGATTGGTCATTTGGGCTGTTCATCTACTTGTCAATATCTCCTGCACAACAGATAGAGTGTGATTTTTATTTATGTTTTCTCTCTTTCAGTCCGTTTTCTTGTATACTCCAGTTATGACCATAATCTGGAAACAGAACAAAATTAAAGCCATATTTTTGGCCACTATAAGTATGAAAACAAACTCTTGTGGAAGTTATTTTTCCTTTCTCTATCACTGCTCATTTGTAACAAGAATCACAGAATCACAGGGTACTTCTGGTTGGAAAGGACCTTTAAAGGTTATCTGGTTCTAATCTCCCTGCTCTGGAGAGAACCACCTTTCACTATCCCAGATTGCTCCAAGCCCCATCCAGCCTGGCCTTGGACACTTCCAGGGATCCAGGGGCAGACAGAGATTATCTGGGAACCCTGTGCCAAGACCTCCCCACCCTCATAATAAAGAGTATCTTCCTTATATCAAACCTAAAGCCATCATCTTTTAGTTTAAAACTTGTTCTGCCCCTACAAAATTTGGGTAGTTTAGAGATTGTCCCTACAATCTTTCTTACATGTCTCCTTCATGTATTAAACAGGCACACATTGCCAGCTCGTGGCCAGTTTTTCTCCTCCAGTCCCTGCAAGTACTTGGCCTTACAGCCATGGCGTAATTTATTAATTTGCTAAAGAACTAAATCACAATGGGAATCAGAGCCTTTTGTCATTATGTGATGTATTTCCCAGGCATTGAAGGGTTGGAGAAACTGGTGGAAGCTCTACCCTGGCAGGTTGGTCAGGGTATTAAGTCAGTGCAAAGCAGCTGGGTTTCTGTGACATGTTGCAGTGCACCCCCATACCCCAGCAGATGTTCCCATATTAGGAAAAGAGTTGGAGTTGCACCTCTGGATTTATAAGGAAGATGAACCAGAAACTTCCAGGCTCTCCTCACCATAATTAGCCCAGTGCCAGGACAAAAACACCTGTTGGTCTCTCAAGCTGTTCCTAAAGGAATGGAGCTGCTTTCTATTGGTCAGCTTGCCAAAAATCCCTCCTAAATCGTTAAACGCTTGAGAGAGAGCTCGGAGATTCTTGGGGCATTTTCAGTGCGTCTTAGCAGGTGCAAGGGACCTCCCTGCACTGTGCACGGCTTTTGTTCTTTTGTTTTGTATAGTTTGTTATTTTCTCTTTAATTAAAACCCTTTTGCTTTTTCAAAACACACCTGATCATGCTGTCTCACTAATTATTTTTAATCCATTTCTGGGAGGTTTCTGGACACCCTCAGAGTGTATTGAACCCTCACGGGGCTAAAAACACGCTGGCCCCATGCAGAATTTCAGCAATGACACAGCCATTGGTATTATGATCTCAGATTAACTATCCCTTGGACAAATCTGCACTCAGTCTGTACTTTAAGGATTAATGTTGGCTCTAACTAGAGACCAAATCAAACATGGACAACTTCCAGGAAAGCTATTTCCTGTTTCCATATAGGGGACATTATTTACAGCTCCCACATGTAATACACAATTAGAGTAGTAAATCTATTTATTCACAAAAAGAATAATGAGTGCCAAGTAAATAGGAAAACTTAGAGGCAAGTATTATAAAAGCATTACTTTTGCTTGGAACACTATTAGCTATTAGCAAATATGTTCTAACAAACTGAAAAATGTCCAGAGGCTTAAGTGCTAAATCTGCATAAAAAACAACTGATTTTTAGCCTGTTTGAGTTCCCTTCTGTTATAACTGTATGGTACTTTCAAACCATGGAATGCTTTACAGCTGTCTTTGATTAACAGCACATTTTGGTTCCAGGTGTAACTGCTTCCTTTGCCCCTCTCACCCAGTTTGCAACATATTTTCCCATTCTTATCTAAGAAAAAAAAATCATGGAATGTTTGAGAATGGAAGAAACCTTTTTTGGAGATCATCCAGTTCAACCTCTTTGATTGAGCAGGTTGCTCAGGGCCTTGGCCTGAAAAAAAAATTAAAGGAAATTTCACCTATAGAATCACAGGAATTATTCTATATTCTCCTTCTCTTCCCTCTTCCTTTTTGAGGGAAGATGCTGAAAAGAAGAAGTGGCAAATACTGGGAGGTCTACCCATACTTCAGCACACGTTATTTCTAGATTTTCCTCTTTTCATCCAACAGCAGAGAAAAGACATTGTAACTACGGCTGGCAAAAAACATCTCTACAGAATTCAATTTCCTGTGCTTTTTTTTTTTTAGTTTTTTTTGGGGGGGAGTGAATAAACAAACTAAGCTTTATAAAGCTAAACTGCTAACATACCTGAACTTTGTCCTGTCTCTTAGTAAGACTTAAATGTGTACAAAGGGCTCTTTCAAACCTGTCTGTCTGCAACTACCATGTTGCAGGTTTTCCACTGCAGTTTTCAGACCAGCCAAGAAATAAAAAATGCACTGTTAAAGCCAATAAATTATTCTACCCACTCTGTATTAGAGCAACATGTTTGTTTGTTCTCAACTGAAAGAAAGACATTTGATACAATAACTCAGAAGCAGATCGATGTTGTCCCTAGAGGAGAGGTCCCTGAGCCCAGGGAATAAAGTGTTTCAGGTTTTTTCTTGGTGACTGAGACAGGGTAATACCTTTGTTATCAAATACAGTGTTCTTAGCAGAGTCCAGCTTTATTCTATGTAGTATTTATATGTTATTTCAGAGAGAAACAGCAAGAAAATAGAATGATTTTTTTCACTATCTTTAATTTCTTACTTTCCTATTCCCCCTTCCTTTTTAATTACCATCATTTGTGCCTTATCTCAGAACATCTTAAAAAAAACAAGTCTGAAGATTAAGTCTAATAAAATTGATTTTGCATCAAATAACACACAGTCCATTCATTATGTTTCATAATCCCTTTTTCTCCAAACATTTCTGGCTGTTGTTGCTTAATTTTAACTTTAATCATCTGAGATCTCATTACTTTTTTTTTGCACTTTCTAGTTGAAATAAACAATGGTATTCATTGAATGGTATAAAATTTGAAATGAAACGAAGTCAAACCAGCTCTCGTCTTATTTCTTGGATGGCATAAGCTTTCCAGTTCTGTTAAAAAAAAAAAAGGTAAATCACACTCAAAAGGAGAGGAAATTATGTGTTTTGATGGTGAACCTCCACAAATGTTTGCTATGTTTTGCTTTTTTTTCACGTGAAACCAAGCTCTCTAGAGTTCAGGGATCGCAATCACCATGTGTGACACAAAACCTATTAATTAGCCATTAACTCCTAGTGTAAAGATAATGTACTTCTCCCTTGTAAACTTCTGAAGAAAATTAAAATGCAACTGTGAAACAAACAGCAGATACTCAGGATTACAGCTACTTATTTCCTCAGTTACATAAATGAGTGATTCTTAAAAACATCTGGCAATTATACCACGTTCCAAGGTGATGTCAGCAAAAGCACCTTGTGACTGGAGATGTGCTACAGGTTCTTTAAACTGCCATTGTCAGCACCAATAAGTCAAGCATCATTAAGGAGCACAATTTAAATTCAACAGAAAAACACAATTAAAAAAAAAAAAATCAAATGACGAGTCTGATTTTATAGACATACAGAAAAACTGATGTAACTAAACTTGGCTGAAAGAAAAAGAGGTACGAAATGAATTATGAAAGATCTCAAATGAAAGATCTCAAAAAACTCATTGTGCTGCATCCTTGCCCCAAAGTAGGACTTGTATATAAAATGCAGTTAGTAATTTTTTGTCCCTATTTAATACAAAAAAAAATCAAAGATGCTATCAAAAATTTTTCAAGTAGTAAAGAGGCCTAATCAATAAAGTCTGCCACCTTAGTGTAGCATGTAATTTTTCATCTATTTAATAATTCAGTGCTATAATATATCAAAAACAAAGTAGAAACCCCAATCTTAAAATGAATATAATGACAAACCCACTAAAATATTAAATTTTCCAGGAATTTCTGGAGGTTTGAGCACTATCTTGTCAAAAGCTGAACAGAATGCCAATTCCAAAAATCTTGCATAACAATGGTCATTATTCCCGTAAAGATTTATTTATATGGCTCTAATGCCATGAGCTTACCTAAGCTTTAATAAAATATCTGCTTCAGCTATATATGAACTGTTAGGGTGAAAAGTTGAACTCTTGAGAATTCTACAGGCACTTGTTGCTGTTTTTACTACAAATCTGTCAACTCTCTCTGCCTCCCCCACTGCATCCTGCTCTAAAATGTTTAGTGGTGGGGTCGCCATTCATTCTATTTACATTGTGACCAGACTGTCAATGCACATTAAAAGTGGTTGCTTTCTAAGTATGAGACTTACATAAAGCTAAGGAAAAATAACATAAACAATGTCTTCTGTGTGTTCCATCATCCACTCCTCCCCCACCAGAGCTCTGCATTGACTGTTGTATCCTGATCTCAGCCTATTGATTTGGAGAACTAGCAGAGAAGGTGAATCATTTTCCTTCTGCCTGCTGCCCTGGCGCTTCCTCAAATCATATTTAAAAACAAGCACTGGCCTGCAGATTCACATGCAATCAGTAATTTATACGACCATGGACATTCAATTATATATAATTACTAAATTGCTAACTGTTAGGGAAATTTGTTCATTCTTTCTTTTCTTCCTCCCTCCCTGTCTTCTCTGCCCTCCTTCCCCCTTGCTCCTCAGAGTGATACTAATAAAATAAAAAAGCAAATGAGTTTTAGAAAATAGTGGTGTTAGAAACTGTGTCTTCTGTCAGGTATTTAGACCAGAAAATTTGTAAAAGTGGAGACTCAGCCTGTCTCCCAGGGAAAGGATGACTTTTGAAATTAACAGTATGCATGCAATATTTCTAATATTATTTGTTTAATTATTTAATTATATAAATTTAATATTTAATTATTTTATATATTTTTAAATATTAATTTTAATGTCTTCTCTCTGCCTGTCACACAGCAAGCAGAATTACAAGATTATGTTGCAGTAAACTTTCTTTCAATTAAGAAAGAATGAAGCTTGAGTTTTTTTGTAGTATTCAAATCTATCATTTGGATCCCTAAGAAAGGGAAAAATTAAGCTTATGTTTCATTAGTCAATCAGCAGAAAGAGACAGAATCAATGTTTTAGGAGCTCAATTCTCCACTCACTTAAATCATCTGGAGTATCAGCTTCTTACACATCCCAGTGAATTCCTGCTGCAGAGAAGTATGCAAAAAAAAAATCAAGAGGTTCCAAGCAAACAAATTGTGAAATTTCTATATAATTCCTCGTGTTTTGCTTGCCTGTAAATTTGTTGCAAAAGAACACAACTGGAACAACAGCCTGTCCTAAACAAGCTGCTCTAGGTGAGCTCCTTGAGTACAGAGGGTTGGCTACATCACCTGAAAAGGTCCATTCTCAAACTTACTGTTCATGAATGTATGTATACCTGTACATCACTCAGGGAATCAGTGGGATAGAACTGCTGAAAATATTGATAAATCAACTTCAAAAGTAAGGATTTTATTTGAGGGATGATTATTATCAATACACACAGCCAGGGGGTAGCTCTTGCTTAGCAGTTCCAAGCTTAAACAAGTGGAAACAGCTTGTCTTCCTGCCTTGCTCTGCAAAAGCAATGGGGTTGATGTTATTGGTCAGTCAACATCCTTTGTATCTTGCTGGTTTTATTCTTTGCAGACGACCTCCTGAATCCCCTCTGTGCAATTTGATCTCTTGGAGGCATGTGTTGTTTACACATTTGTGGCTGGGTGTGTTACAACGTGCTCGATGATGTGCGTGCTATTAGCAAAGTCACAATGCCCTGTGGTTGGTTGTGCTGTAATCTTGGGTTTGTTTTGTTGTGTTTGGGGGTTTTTCCCCCTGTAGAAAAATAATTAGTTCCTTTGTACTCTACATGATTTGAGTAAACATCCTGTAAATGTTAGAGGTTGCATATGCAAACAATGAAGGCCCAGACTTTACTTCCATCACTATTTCCAAAGGTGTACCATTAACAGGGTAATAAATGTGTTAAAATTTATAGCCTACAGTATTCAAGTACAAGTAGAAATCAATTATTGTTTCCTATTAAAGTAGGAGCTATGGACTATTAAACAGTGTCTCAAATGGACCAAGGTTATTACTGGAAAAAAAAATTAATGGAAAACATTCTAACTCAATAAGCTCATGAGCTCTCACAGCAAGAGCCTTAATCGTTAGTGTTTCAAAATGATGTAGCATTACTGATCAATACAGAGCTAAGAATGACCAGCAGGTTTTATCAGACCTCTGTGTAATGAGAACTAATGAAGTTCATGGGAAAGTGACACATGTTCACATGCTTGCAGACAAGTGAAAATAAATGAATTTGCTGCACAATTATGTGCAATTAAGTGGCAAATCCCTGACGACACGGCACTTTCGTGGCACAGCTCAGTACAAAGCACTTCATATGGGTTTCTAGTGCTCTCCAAACACTGATGCAGCTTTCTGAGGAAAAGCAGAATTTGGAAATGGAAATAGCTGCTTAGCACATTTTCAAATCTCTAGCCAGTCGTTCAGATGGCAGCTAACTTAAATTAACTTTTTGGTTAAGGGTGTGAGACTTGGCAATAAAAACATTGCTAATATTTAAATATAATAAATATAATACACTTACTTTATCCACTAAACAGGTTTTCTAAAAATAAAATTGGGTTTTTTTCATAAAAGTATACCAATGCTGAAATTATTCTTTTAGTTTTGATCCAAATCCCACTAGAGGCAATTGAAAATCTCCCAATGCCTTCAATAGAACAGAATCAGGCTCTTCTGTTTCTAAATTTAGTTTTGTCTGGGAAACAGCACTGATATCTACTAAGTGGGGGAAAAATGAACAACTACTGCCCAATTTTAATATATAAAGCCTTTATCTATGTAAAATATTACATGATACAGCTCGTTAATGAGTAATTGCAATGAAATAAGAAAAAGCAGAAATTTTCTTGCAAAATGACAAATTGAACCATGTTCAAAGATCTGTCTGTATTAGATGTACTGTTAAAAGATTTCACTCTACTGTGCAGTTAAACACTTCTCTGACATGCTTCCCATGATTCAGTGGAAAATGGAATTCAGAAAACCACATCACCTCTGCGTTCAAAAGTAAACAAAAAACATCATGTTGTTTTAGTGAGCAAAAGAAGAACAAATTAGAAAAAAGTAATTAGAAAAAAGTAAATAGATGCATGAGGATGAGATAGTCCTCTTTTAACCTGTAACGCCCAATATTCTAATACTGGTAAAAGGTAACCTTGGAAAGACTTGCCTTAAGGTATCGGAAAATTCTTTATCCCAAAGTTCAAGTTTTTAATTCAAAGGAGGGACAAAAGAGGATGCAGAAAACTCATCCCCATCACCCTACCAAAACAGGATGGGCTACACAGACTCTCAGTGCACTGACACTCCTCCTTTTTTACTCCTTCTGTCTCCTTTCCCCAAGATCTTCTATCCCAAATAATGTCCTGTAAAGGACTCTTACATTGCAGATGGGCACTGCAAAGCCACAGTGAAATGACTTCCTCAATTTTACCAGGTCTGTAATATATTAAAATTAGATGCTCATATAACTATATGCTTATATAGTTATGCAATTTTATGAGTACATAATTATAGTGTAATTGTCCACTCTTTCAAGATTTCTCCTTAAGAGAAAAGGGAGTTAGGAAACTAGATTTTCAGAGCAATTTAAAGAAATTAGATGCTAACTCCTTCAAATCAAATAAATGGTGCTTGACAGGAGACCTGTGGGATTCTTCAGTGACACACTCCACATACATACTTATATGGGACCATTCCAACAACACCAGTCAAGTGCTTAAAAATTATTTTCCCTTTTTAGTTGCAACTATTATGAGGCAAGAAGGAAACACTGGTGCCGTAGTGCTTCACGATGTGGAAAAATTATAAGTACACTGACTTTTTTCTACTGGAATGACACCAATTCTGTCTCATAAGTTCAGCAAAAAAAGAAAAGTTAAATCCATTTGGTGGTGAAATAATTTTGAACAAAACAATTCAGTCAACCTTTTTAAATATTTCAGGCTGAATTAGTCCTTTTCTTATTATTTTGAGGTCTTTGTTGGCTGAGCAGTTCAATGACAAACGTGCAGTGCAGCCCAGTGTTCCTTCCTCACCAATTTCCACTTCTGAAGAAAGAAATGAGCTCTCATGCAGGTCACAATTTACTTGATTTTTCCCATTTAGGAAGCTTCATCCTGCTGGCACTAATTACTCTTGTCGCTCAGTTCCCTAAGTCACTGACAGATTTTAGCACCAAGTGCAATCCTACTTAGAACAGACTGGGAGAGGAACTTCCTTTCTTTAGAGTGAGGGAGCTGTCCCTTTCCAAAAACATAAGACTGATCAAACAAAACATTCAAAGAAAAGATTCATGAAGATCTTTTCTTTACTCTTCATTTTTTGACATGTCTCTATAATATACCATATGCAGGTAAAACATCAATCCCCCTGCAGAAACCTAGGAAGATTGCCTGCAAACATTTCTTCCAAAGCTTTTTTTTTTTTTTTTTTTTTTTTTAAAATATTCACAAACAAAAAAAAAAAANNNNGGCGATTTGACCAGTAGAGCTACCAGACTAAATTGGCCTGTGAATTTATGATTCTGCATTTAAAGAGTGTAATTTGGTGACAGACAACATCATCTTACTTGATTTGCTTGTTATATCCTCAAGGCCTAGGGAAGGTGCTGAGAGTTTAAGAGCATCTTGATTTTCTGGAGGGGCCCATGTGTAGGAGGGATGTGACCCACGTCTGCCTGCGGCTGATGAAAGTCACGTCACAAGGGGACAACAGACTTTGAGAGTTCCTGAGGATGACAAGGAGAGTTGCAGTTGATTTCTGAGGCAAATTTAAGCTGACCTAGGCAATCAAGGGAAATGTTTAAAGAAAAAAAGAAGTGTGTGGGGACTGAAAAACTGGAGGGCTTTCGCAGCATTGCAATAAGCTTACATAGACAGAGGTTTGAAACCGAGTTGAATTTTAGGCCTTGAAATACTTGGAGCATAGAAAGTTTCTGAGATGCAAAAAATATAGAACAAGCAACTACTGTATGTTGTAAGGTATACATGTAGTGTTTAGTTATTGGCTTAAGTAGAGGCTTGTAAGCTTTTAGCATTAGCCTATTGGCCAAAAAACTTTTAAAAGGCCCTGTAACAAAGAGAACTCTGGCTTCTCTTGTTATGGCATTAGTTTTACCATCCTTTATGTCTCTACCTTCACTGAGACTGATTATGAAATAAAAAACTTGTGGAATGCCTCTCAGTCACCTTGTCCCGTTATTGGTGATTAGATCCAACAGACTGGTGCCTTGTTTCATTTAAAAAAATAGAAATTAACTGCCTAACAATCAACCTTGTTGCTTTCTCCACCTTCCCACTGCCTTGGTTTTTAATTTTAATAAAAATATCTTAGTATTTGATGTTTTTTGTCATGCTAGGAATTTACATGGAGGTGTCTGAACAAAAGGAAATACACTCAGAAGAGACAGGCTTTATTATTTCATACTATATTTGGTCTTTGTGACTAGAGTGGTTTTGTTCACTCAGGGTTTGTCTGTGACAGTCACACAGAGTACAGCTGTGATTGCATTTGTTGTATGAAGAGAACTGTTGTTTTATCAGGAATCATAGAGTCACAGGATGGTTTGGGTTGGAAGGGACCTTAAATCTCATCCAGTTGCACCCTCTGCCATGGGCAGGGCCACTTTCCACTATCCCAGGTTGCTCCAAGCCCCATCCAGCCTGGACTTGGACACTTGCTGTGGATGGTGCATTCACAGCCCCCAGGGTACCAGTGGATGACATTGCAGTTTTCTATTATTAAAAAAGTAACTAAGTGACAATCAGTTGAATTCTATTGAGAGCAGCAATTGGAGCAGGGGAGATGAATTTTTCCAGTCTGGGGAAACACCTACTGACAAGCCCCCACACACCCACCTACACAGATGCTGGCCCTGGATGCATGCCAGGCTGAGTCCCTGCTGAAACCACCTGGGATCAAATACCCCCAAACCCTAATCCATTTTACATCCAACATAGACCAGACCATCAGATGACACAGAGCTTCCATAGTGCAGGGAAATCATGCTAGTTTCTATCAGCTGAGTCTATTTCTTAGTAAAAAAGGTGCAAGAATATTGTTCTGCTTAAAAGGATCAGACAGAGATTAAACAAAAAAAATAGGAATTCCATACTGATATACAAAAATCTACTCATGTCCTGTCCTCATCTGACCTCATTAATCTCAAGTTAAGTAAATAATACAATGCTGTGTTATACTTTGAAATTACCCTGCTTAACAATACTTAAAATTTTCTTACCTGAAAGTGCTGCTGTGCTGGCAAGAATATTTCCAAAGCAATACAGTTTTAATCAAGTCTAATCTGTCTTTTAAGATGTGTATGGCCTGCACTAAGTGCCTTGAGAATGTCTAATAGCGTGCTCTAATCTTGATAACCTGCTAATTAGGTGCCACCAACATCTGGTGTACATGTATATCTTTTCCTTGCTAGAAAGAACTGGTGTTTTCTCACACATAAACTGTCATTCAACTCGTCTTCACGCCAGTGTTAATATTTGTACTGTAAATCTTAACTGAGGGAAACTGTGCAGAATTGTTTTGTACCAGCCTGGTAATGGTGTGCTATACCAACAAGTTGATTTATGGTGCAAAGCACCTAGAAAAGAAAAAGTGTGAACAACACAGACAGAACATTTTACAGGCTATTAATAGGGTGCATTTACACAGATGAGTGAAGAGTCTTGCATGTTCCTCCTGACTGAAGATTCCTATCATTTGATAGAAGACTTCCAATCATTAAGAGGCAGTAATCTGAATTTCATCAGAAATGTTCTACTTTAATGCTGAACATTTACCTTGATTTTAAACTCTTGAAATGAATGCATTTGCTGAGGGTTTTTATCACTAGAAGTCGTGGAGGGGAATGCACAACACTGACTCCTTACAAGAAAAAGGATATATTTCATGTTTTTATCAGACATGAAATTCAAGATGATCTGATCAGAAACTGTTTTGGTTTTTGCCTGCTGAGAATCTGAATTGTGTGATTCATAGAATAATTCATTGGTTAGAAATATGCAGATTTATCAATCCATGTATGATGACTTACACAGCAATTGCAAAAGCATAATTTCAATACTTGAGGGCGTGTTTTCTAGATGAGAAGGAACCCTTTGTCCCTCTTGGCACCTCCAGCAGTGCTGTGAGTGGGTATAGAATGTCTGAGTCCTGGCCATGCCCCTCAGAGCTGCTGCAGAAATTAACCCTGTCCTGGCCGGAACCAGGACACAAAGAATTTTAAAAAATTATACATTACTATAACATAAACTAGAAAATGCAATTTTATGAAAATAGCACAATACTGCTGCAATGTGACAGTGAAATGTGACTTTTTTTTTGGTTAAGGTTTTCTTTTCAGTGCAAAAGGAAAATTTCACAGTATTTTCTCAGAACAAAGTCTGGAGCTCAGATTTCTTGATTTCAAGAACTCATTACAGCAGGATATTCATATATTCTTTCATTTCAAAATGCATTTCACTAGTTCTTGAACCTATTTAAATGAGGTTGATATTGCCTATGTGAGTCTGTACAAAACAAACATAGAGCACAGGGGGAAAACTACATCAAAGTCAGGTCCACATGGGTACATGTGCATGGAGCTTTTCTAGGTCTTCAATTTCTGTTCAGCCTCCTTCAGGAGAACAAAGATAGAAAACAGGTTAGTCTTGCATGTTTATAAGACAGATTTTAGATTTAACTCAAGTCTCTTGATATCTGGAACAGGAAAGCAGCAAGGCAAACAGTGAAATATTAGGTAGTGACACAGTATTTAAATATAAACAATGTGAGCTTCACTAAAAGAAAAAAAAAAAGAAAAGCCAATGTTAATATCAGTTTCATGGCTGGAAAAAAAAAAATCTGGTTTTGTATCTTTTAAGAAAATTATTCTAGCTCTTCTAGACATCCATCCATCCATCCATCCATCCATCCATCCATCCATCCATCCATCCATCCATCCCTCTCAGTCAGTTTCTGCATAGTCCTGTGTGACTGTAAGCTCCTTTTTGCACTATGGACCAAAGTGAAAAAAATTACAATTAACCTAAAGTAACTGCAGTATATTTATTAGATTTGAATATTACCAATGCTTCTATTACCAAGTCTCAAAATTTTAAGGGAAAATTTAATTTTAATTAGCTTTCATCTGAACAGTCTTGGATTTGTAAATGTTGTAAATTTTCACCCTAAAAGAAATACTTTGCGAAATACTTTGCTGTCTAAAAAGAGTTCACATAACAGTTGCTTATTATTCTTTAAAACAAAGCAAACCACACCACCAAAGTATTTCTTTGGGCTGATGGGAAGAATTAATCCTCCTGACCCCCACAAAAAAAAAAAAAAAAAAAAAAAAAAAAAAAAAAAAAAAAAAAAAAAAAAAGTTGAATACCAAAGAATTCCCAGTGGATGATGAAGGTATTCTGACAACTCCAGGGCAAATTTTTAAGGGACCTTTCAAGGAGGCACAGAGTGACAGGACGAAGGGGAATGGCTTTAGGCTGAGGGATGGCAGGGTTAGATGGGATATTGGGAAGGAATTGCTTCCTGTGAGGGTGGGGAGGCCCTGGCACAGGGTGCCCAGAGAAGCTGTGGCTGCCCCTGGATCCCTGGAAGTGTCCAAGGCCAGGCTGGATGGGGCTTGGAGCAACCTGGGACAGTGGAAGGTGTTCCTGCCCATGGCAGGGGGTGGGACTGGATGGGCTTTGGGGTTCTTTCCAACCCAAAAGAGTCTGGAACTCCATAATTCTATGATTCATAAGTGTAAAAATGCCACTTGGGACTCGATTGTGTATATTTTTCGTTGGTTTAAATAAGAAATATTTTCCTAGGTGTGCAACCTGCTGGTGCCTTATCTGGGCAGAGAAAAAAGAGAAAGTGAGAGCTATGGGCAAGAGCAAGAGTGGGAAAGAGACACCAAAACCATGTGCATAGGAAAAGAGCAACCGCCTAAATCCAACTTGTGTCATGCAAGGATACAGGATCTCTGAAAAACACCTCGGAAATAAGCATTTCTCCAGCCCAAGGCACTCAATTTAAGGCAAAACGCAACCAAAAATACATTATTTACAGCATTAAATCTCTGGAAATTGACTTTTTTGAATTCACTGACATTAAATTATCTTTAAAAATTGCCTACCGTATTTCATCATTTTCATCTTTGGATTCCCAGGTCAGAGAAAAATTCTGCATCTCTCAATGATTCTGAACAAAAAAAAGTTTTAAAAATTAGACTTTTTTTTTTAGATATCTTTGGAATATTTTTCATCTTAATTAGTTATGAAAATCAGTGCCTATGATTTCTTGTTCTGTGGGAAAAAGATTTTTGGAAAAAATGCTGTGGTGTGTTTGTGAGAAGGAGGGATTTCCTTTTTTTATTTTTTCAATGCTTAAACCAGAATAAGTCATTGAAATGGACACCTGCAGCTAAATATGAAATATTAATTCAACGCAGTAATAAATACAATATTATTCTCAGTGGTCCTAATTAGAAATAATCCTCTAACACCATTTCTTATGCTTGAATAATGTGATTCATTTGAAAAACAGTCTATTTTCATAAAAAAAACAAGAGAAGTAATTAACTGGTCTCTATTTACCCACTTAAGCAAAAATCCCCCAAAAGTACACCCAGTGTAGAATATATAACGTCTTTTTTTTAATCCATTTTAAATTAACATAGAAGACCTGGTAATCAATGAATTAATGGGAAAATTAGGAAACAAAAGGTTTGATTGCTCGCTGTGTTAAACTGAGATTGATTTTGTTATGTATTCCTTCCCTTTTGTTTTTATTCCACAGGTGAATTCCAGCAATCCCCACCCTGAAGAAGTTTGGAAGAGGCAGACGTGTTCCCAGAGCCCACTCACGTGGGCTCCTTCTTAATGGCCCTAAAATCTCTTTTCTTCCACTTGAACTCAGTCTCCTGTGCTCCCTGCTCTGAAAAAGGAAGTGGGCAGTAAACTGTTAGTGCTGCTTTTACCCAAGTCTCCAAGAGACTCAGATGATGGAAAACAGACATGGATGATTGTGGAAACACATGGAGCTGCAATCTAGGCAAGAGAAAGACCTGGTAATCAGGTAATCATCCTACAAGGTATGTTTTTAATGGGAGTTCTGGATGTGTGTTTGGTGGGGTATTTAAATGGTAATATATTTTTTAATGATCGAAAAAAGTGCAACAAATTATTTAGACAGAGCTGATTTGAATTAAAGAGCCCCTGCCTTTAAATTTATTTGGTTTATTCTTTATATCTAGATACATAGAACAAAATCCAGGGAGCATCCATGTAGCCCATTCTTTATGCAAAAAATTTCTGCAAGCTTCCAGAGGTAAAAGTATCTGGGGAAACTGTAGTTTCTGTCTTCAGCAGAATCACCTGGTCCAGATAATTAAAATTTTCTGACATACTTTCTCCTCCTGTTCTTGAACCACAGGGCATTAAAATGAAAGAGGGTATGTTCAGATGGGATATCAGGAAGAAATTCTTCCTTGTGAGGGTGAGGAGGCCCTGGCACAGGGTGCCCAGAGAAGCTGTGGCTGCCCCTGGATCCCTGGAAGTGTCCAAGACCAGGCTGGACAGGACTTAGAGCACCCAGGGAAGTGTCCCTGCCCATGATGAGGGTTGGGACTGGGTGATCTTTAAGGTTCCTTCCAAGGCAAACAGTGTGGACTTCCATGATTCTATGATCTGTCACTCCTGTGAAGGAACCAGAGTCATGGAGGTACCCAGTATCTGGGGAGGAACTGAATGCCAAGTCCTAAGGAATTCATTTTGTAAGTCCAATGATGAAATTCAGGTTCGTGTCATAGTTACCAGCATGGTGTAGCTTGATATGTTGTGTCTGTGTCCACACTCAAGTGTGAAGTAATAAAAAACATCACAGGTCATAGTTATTAAAAAAGTAAATTGAATTATATATCCTGACACAAAGGATTCTGGCCTGTAGAAGGGTCCAATCAAGATCACTTTCTGCACTGGGAGAAAAAGAAAGTGTGGATTTTTGAATATTTTTTTCCAACAGGCCATAGTTTAGTGGTAAATCCTTCAAACAAATTTTGGGGAATTTAGGTGTATTGTCACCACTCCTTCACAATGAAGAAATGAAATCAGAGACAGGAGTAATGTACGTATAAAATCAGAAGTGACAAGAAATAAAGAAAATGATCCCTCATTGAGCTTTCTGGAATGCTACCAGGATGGAATTGGTGACCATGCCAGGCATGATATGAGACTTATGGAATGACACAAGATTCTCTGGCTACGTATTTTAACTCAAGTCAGGATCAAAACTGTTCATGGATTTTTATTCAAACAACAGGTAATGAAATGGCAATCCCAGAGCTATATATTTATAATCAGTAGCAGCAATATGACACCTAAATGGCATCACTATGCTCAACAGCTGTTAATAAAACCTTACAAATTTCCAGAAGAATTTTAACACCTTTCTGCAAGATGTTCTAAGCATGCAGCCCCACGCGGTACCGCTCACACCCTCCCACTGATCCACCCCCACACCGTGTGTGCTGCCAGCACACATCCCCTCTCCTGCCTCTGGGGGTTCCCCTCCTTGCACACCCTCCCTGGGAGCTGCTGGGGTCTGAGTGTCCTCCTGCTGCTCCTCTCACCCCACAGAGCCACCAACACCTTGGAGAGCCACGGCTGCATGGGCTGGCTGGGGCCCTGCGTCCTTCCCAGTCTGGCAGGGATGGTTTGTGAGGCACAAGCACTGCCCTGCCAGGGTTGTTGGGAAGGTGACTCCTGGGGTGTCCAGCCCAGGCTTACTGCTGTATGTTAGCTTCTTCTCAATCCCTGCAGCATGTATTTCCCATCCTTAATTTTATGCCTTTTCGAGCTGACTCCTTCTTTCATCCAAAGTCTCTCAATCATGCTCTGGATGGATCTTAATTTGGCTAATCATCACCATGAGGAAACCTTGTTATTTTTAATTTGCTCTTGATTGTAACCATCAGCGTTTGGGCAAGAAACCTCTCAGAGGAGAGAGTTTTGGGTGTTCTGGCCACACACTGTTGTGTTCACGCTCCCTGAGTTATCTGGGTCAAATTCCCCGGAGCTGCACTGGGTGTTTGTGGCAAGGCCTTGATACAGAGGGGCTCCAAGGGGTGGCTTCTGTGAGAAAATGCCAGAAGCTCCCTCGTGCTGAACAGTCAGTTCCAGGCAGTTCTGAGATGAACCGACTGCTGGTGACATCTGAGTGGAAGAGGTGGTTCCCCACCTACCCTCTGCAGAATCTTCACAGCTGTCATCTGGAGAGCAGGCTGAAGTGGGACAAATCTTCTGGAAGGACTTGTGACCGGGGTGGAGCAGCCTTCTCCTGAGGGACTGACCCTGTGGAAGGGAGCCCTGCTGGAGCGGTTTGTGAAGAGCTGCAGACCATGGGAAGAACTCAGCTTGGAGAAATTCATGAAGGATTTTCTCCCACGGGTGTGACCCCAGGCTGGAGCAGGGGAAGTACGTGCTGAGGACGGAGTGATGCCTTAAGCTTTAGCTTTCATGTTTTTCAGATTCTGCACTGCCTAAGGGTGTAGTTCTGAGCCTCATATTAAAAGCTAGTAAGCTCTCTTCACAGAGCAGGGAGACAAAACAAATCCTTTTCCTGCTGAACACCAAGGACAAATTTCAGGCCCAAAAGCATGAACAACAGTGGGCTGGAGGGAGAAACAACGATGGGATCTCACAACCTGAAGTTGTAATTGGACAATTAAACCCCAATATTCAAATGGACCAAAAATGTGAGACCTCGTGACCGGCCAGCCATTTTGTGACCATTTTGGGTCCACCTTGGGTGTAGCCCTGGTCAGGCCCCATCCTGCCCAAGGTGTATCCTAAAGGTCTTACAATAAATCCCTACTTTATTCTCTAGCTCTGCCCAGTCTCTGTTTCAGATCAGCCTTCCCAAGGCATCAGGAGCAGCAAAAAAACCATGGGATGCACAGACCACAAGTCCTGTTCCTGTGTCCTGTGCTGCTCAGGTTTAGGAGCTACACAAGTTGGGAGCGAAGCTGAGCTCAGGAAGAAGGAAGGGTAGGAAAAAGTTCAGTTTAAGTTTGTTGTTATTTCTGGTTATCCTACTCCTTTGTTATTTGGTAATAAATGAATTCCCCAGAGCTATCTTGTCTGTGCCGGTGATGTGTGAAGGATATTTTTGTCCTCACCTCGCCCACCAGCCTTTAATCATAGTTTTTCTCCACTGTTGCATTGAGAAAGGGGGAATGATAAAGCATCTTGGTGGGCACTAGATATCCAGGTCAGTCCAGCTCAGGAGGCTATGCAGATTACTAGAACAGGAAAACAGAGACATAAGTAAAAGGTAGAGATGTATTAAAGATTTTTTTTTTAACTTCACAAAAATGGATGACAGCATCTTTTCAAAATGTTATTCACCTGAATGAAGAGAGTTTAGAGTTCTTGGTCTGGCAGAGCTCGATCAACTTCACATTATCTGTGCAGTGTATCTTGTTATTTCTGACACCTCCTTACAGCCATAAAGTCAAATATGACGCAGGTGGCTTGTGCAATCTTGGTGCCACCTGGCATTATTTGTGCATGTATATCATGATATGACTTTAACAAATGCAGCCCAGAAAGCCTATTTGCAATTTTTCTTTCATCTGGCATTCTGCCTTACTGATGCAGGTTTCATTTTTTGCCTTTTATGAATTCTACTTTTCTCTCGTATCAACAGTGAATCTCTGAAGTTTTGAAATAATTCTTCCTTAGGTGTATTAAGTTGACATATTCCAAGACCAGTTTCATTGTGTTACTCTTTCCTGGCTCCCAGTATTACTATGTCCCTCTGCACTCTGTTTCCTTGTCTTTAGTTTTGCTAGCATGTGAGTGAGTGATCAAGGACCACAGTGTTCACTTAACAGAGAGATGGAAGAGTTAACAGGTGCAGGTGGCATCTTCATCTTCATCTTCATCATGGTGGCTTCTCAAAATCTCTTCTGAACTTAGGTCTAGAATAATACTTCTGTGCCTTTAAACTGTCTAGCTCAATCTGGTTCTTTATCAGTAATTTTGCTATTTCTTGTGGTGTGTAGTTGATCTATGAAATTTTCATGTGTTCAACAAAATACACGTTCTGCTTTTTGGTTGCAAAATCAATTAATTTGCAAGTGAAAAACAAGTTCTTACAGGTGAACCACTTGTCCTTGTACCAAACTCTTAAATCAACACTATTGTCTGACCAAGGCTAAGTAAAGCTGACAGAATTTTTCACTGTTTATGGTACTGGAAAGCTAATTTTTCAGAAGGGAAATTTTAACTTAGGAAAGGGGAATATAACTTTTATCTGTGAGTTCATCCAACAACTCTGATCAGTCTGTCTTTTGACAATGAAAAGGCACTAGAAGACAAGAAGTCACCTAACTGGGTGATTACTGTACAGTATGTAGGCAAACACCTCATCTGCCAGTGGGGCTGGGATTTTGTGCCTGTGCTTTGAGAAGAGACTCCAGTGAGATAACAGATGAGATGGCAGCAGGTGTAGGAGTTCCCATGAATAAAACAGAACCAGCAGCAAGAGAGGAGCTGAGCAGCTGGGCTCAGCTACTCCATGTTGTCATTCCCTCACTGGAAGATTGATTCCATGGATATCTCATTGAAATAATTTTAGCTGGCTAGTTGGATTTTCCCCTAGATTTGTCTGATAACTGATTTTCCCTCCTACAGATGTGTTTTGAGTTTACCACTGTACACTTAGGAAAATGGCTAAGTCTTTACAAGACTTGAGCAACTTGCTCAAGAGAAAATATAAAGTTATATTCCTCTTCCTTTGGAGCTGCTGGAAGTACTGTGGTAGAATCAAGTCTGCTGTGTGTATTGTGCATTTTTCTTTTTTTCTGTACTTGCCATTCCCTTTGGTTCTTAGACACCTTCACAGAAGACTATAAAGGACCTTTGTTGGGTTAATTTTGTTTCTCACCCAAACATGTTATATAAAAACAGCTTCTCTGCAGGAGAGCCTGGTAGTAACATGATAGAATCTTTCCATTTACGTTATTATGTACATTGTAAACTCTTGTCAGCAAATTGGATGCTAATAGAAGCAGAGGAGAATCCACATGTGTGTGGCTAAATTCCTCACAAAGGCAAATCCAACCAGTGGGCTACATTGAATTGGTTTAGTAACTAAAAACTAAAAATTTATTGTTTTGCTACAAACACAGATGCTGGTGCTTCATCATGAGTCCCTTTTACCCAGGGGTGAGAGAGAGGGGGATTCTTGTGAGTAGCAGCAGATGGCATTTCTGCCTATTTTAAAGCAGTCTCATCAAGAGACACCGCTGAGAAAAACTGCACGGACTTCATTATTTTTTGGGTAATGTGTAAATTTGGAGAGCATTATCAACAGATTTAGTCATACTGTAGGAAAAAAAAAAAAAAAAAGTATGATTCGTGGTTATTTCCAAAATAAGGTGTCTCCTTTGCTCAATTCTCGTGCTATAAAAAAAGCAACAAAAGAAAGACAAGCAATTTGGAACTTCTTTATGGAATTACATAAAGTTATGTTGCAAAGTTCATCCAAAGTGTTTCAAGGTTCTTAATTGTAAAGAGGCCTGTAAAAGTTTGAAAATATAAACTGTTTTGAAATACCATGTTTTTCTCCTCCAAGAAAAAAAAAAAAGAGACGAAATTTTAATTTCAAATTAAATGAAGACTTCTCAACTGTAATTTCAGCTCAGAACAGTATTACTGTTGTTGTTATTGTTTTCATCAGCCACCAACCATGTACTTAGTCTAAATACAAACATGCAAAGACCAGTCCAGGGAATGTGCTGAGGCTCTAAAAGTTGGTTATTCCTGTTTCCTGTCTTGCTTAAGTAGGTAAGCAAAGAACTGAGAGCTTAATAATACAGGACTAAAAGCTCCTTATTTCCTCATGGCTTTACTTGCATGAAACAGCAAATGCCTGCCCCAGGAAGTGCAGGTCAGATGGGTAATGTATATCTGCATGTACTTCAGACATGGAGAACAACACAGGCAGCTCTGTCAGGGATATAAACAAGCATTTTACGTTCCATTAGTCTCCCGGATTTTATTCTCACTTTGTCCAAGAGAAGCAGGTTTTGATACCATACCTGCACTGAGTTATAGCCCATTATACTGAGAAACCTGAGAAATAAATTTGCAGGCATTCACACATCCCTCAAAGCACTCAGCTCTGAGATGCTTCATTCAGCCTCACCTTCCCTGCAGAATCCATTAATTGACAAGCCTGCTGAAGCACAAGAGAGATCTAAGGTGCACACATTGAAAGCAAGAGGGAGAGCTGAGGGCCTTTGGTGTCACTGTCAAGAGGATGGAGCAGGCTCTGCTCCATGGGGCCCAGCAATGGCACAACAAGAGGAACAGGCAGGAACTGATGCCCAGGAAGTTTCATCTGGACAAGAGGAAGAATTTTCCTGTGCAGTGACCGAGCACTGAAAGAGACCAGGTAGGAGGTAAACTCTTCCTCTCTGGGTATATTCCAGAACCATCTGGACACTCTCCTGTGCCCTGTGCTCTGGGATGGCCCTGCTGGAGCAGGGAGGTGGGCTCAGGTGAGACACTGTGGGCCTTTCCAGCCTTGTTTGTTGTGTGAGAGTACAGACAATGAGACGTTCCAGCCTTGTGCTTGAAGGTCCCTCTCATGGGCTGCTGTTTCATGGGCTGCCCCACCCCAGCAGCAGAGTACATGCACATGACCCAGAGCTGGGAAACCCAGAACACCTATTTTATCTTATTGCTGACCACCTCATCTTTGAGCTGAGCCTGACGTATCCCTTTTTTCCATCCCTTCAAGTGAGGCAGATCTTTGTTTAACAGTAGTTAGAAAAGTAGTTATTTCTGTAGCATCAGGAATTTGTCTCATAAACCCTATAACCATAGAATCACAGAATCATAGAACCATAACATCACAGAATAGCCTGGGTTGGAAGGGAGCCACCAGGATCATTCAGTTGAACTCCAGGCCCTGCACAGACACCCCAGCAATCCCACCCTGTGCATCCCTGGGAGCGTTGTCCAAACACTCCTGGAGCTCTGGCAGCCTTGGGGCCGTGCCCATTCCCTGGGGAGTCTGGGCAGTGCCCAGCACCCTCTGGGGGAGGAACCTTTTCTTGATATCCAGCCTAAACTCTCCCCAGACACAGCTCCACATGTTCCTTTCTGTCCTGTCCTGTGGTCATGACAGAGAAGAGATCAGTGTCTCCCCCTCCTCTTTCCTTCCTGAGGATATTGAAAAACTCAGTCAGGTCTGACCTCAATCATCCATCATGTTGTATAGTGTCCATTATACAACACCTCCGAATTGAGGAATTTTGCAATGTGCATGCTATTTGTTTTGTGGCATTGTCTCACATCTGAGAACAAGTTCTCTAGCAATTCCTCGGCTTTTTGATTCTGACAGTCAAGATTGTCAAAGAAACCAAAATAACTGCAATTTCTCAGTTGAATTCTTCCCCTTTGCTGTCCTGAAACTTCATGTTCGACACGCCAAATATGTAAGCAGGAGAAACCTGCTTCACCCATGGCAGTGTCTGGGAGGTTTGTAGGGTCACAGAAGTTAATGTTGTCCAAGATTAACATGCTCTTAGGGTCTGTTTTGGGTTTTCTGATGCAAAGCCCATGGAAGTTGTTATAAAGACTGCCAATGATTTTTGGCTTAAGAGCTGATCCAAGTCCAGTAATGATGACATTTTCTGCATCTTGTTTATGTAATAAATGAGGGAGCTTTAATCCCTCTGAAATTAGTATGAGTTGAACAGTCATAGCATTGTCTGAGTGTCCATAAATGAATTTAAATGGGCGTAGAAATAAATCTCTAGCTGCAGCTGTATTTTTCTAAAAACCTTGCGGATATCAAGTAGAAATAAGTAATTATTTCCAACTACACAGAATTTTAATACACTCTTTAGCTAAAATTTTAAAAGAATTCAGAAAGAACTTTAAATATTTTCAGTCATCATAAAATACAATTATTTTTCTGTTCATGTTCTTGAATTATTTTCTGTCACTGATGGAAGGATTGTGTTTTTCTCTCTAGTTTCAAAAGTATAGGTCCTACAAGGATGCAAAAGCAAAAAAACCTCTAAATGATTTTCAATAAAGATTATAACTGTATTCTTTTTTTCCATTTTAATTCTGTCTAACTGTGCTTTTCAACTCAGGAAAGTAAGCAGGATGAGACGCAGGATGTCAAAATGTTATATTTTCTAAAAATAATTTTTGTTTGATTTTTATTAAAATTTTAGAAAAGTGTAATATGTATATATATAATATTTATAGCAAAGCACAGGAACAAACAGCACCTCTTGGGCATCAGAGTGCCTTACCTCAGATTTATTAGTACTGAAGAAAGTTAACCTAAGATTCATATAACCAAATTCAGTCCCAAACTTTGTGGCTTCACTGAAGATATGCCTGCGAGGACTTAATTACATTTTCTGCTGAGCCATTCTGAAAAACTTTCCTGAACTTTTTTTTCTTGAAGGAGTTGGAAAACACCTTTTTCCTTCACCAACCTCTTCTTCCCCCTCAGACAGGGCCAAGCCCAAAAATTTTATCCATTAATTTTTTGCAGTAAGTTAATTGATGTGATAGTAGTGTTACAAAAGTGGGCAATTGCTCTCGAGTTCACCTCTTCTTATCCTCCAGCTGACATTGCTTGAGAAATTAAATGCCTAAAAGTGGAAGTGCCTATTTAAAACCAAGCCTGCACAATGGCAGGGGATCCCCTTTTATTTAACCCAGCCTTCCAGCCTGGCACTAATCAGACTGAATGCTGAATGGGAATACAGATGGAAGATTTTCCAAGCTTGCATATTTATCTGGAGATGGTCACTACAGCATTGGCAGGGAAACATCATTATCTATTGATTAAGGTAGAAGCAGAATTCCACTTTTAAAGTGAAGAGAAAATTTATATGCATAGTCTAATAACTGAGGGTCCTATTTTGATCAGAGTAATGCAAATCATGAGAATTCATAGTCTGTGTCTCTCCCTCACCCTATTAGCATACATTAACATCTATTGATACATAAATAGATCTCACTTATTAAAAGACTACTTTATGGTCTTATGGCATACATTTCATTTTTGTAGCAGATGGTGCTTTTTTGTTGCTGATGCTGATCGCATTTGCTTTCTGGTAGGAAGTGCAACACTATCGACATGAGACCAAATTTAATATGTGAAAATAAAATCAATTCCTGCATTCTGCTTAGGGATGTTAAAGCCCCAGGAGACCTGGCTTTGTCTGACAAGCTACAAACTCAGATTTAATTTTTTTTTTGCAGTTATATTGCCTAAAATATTTAATCACGGCTTTCATTTTAAAATCCTGACTTTTCTTTCCCCCACAAAGCCTTTGTAAAGGCAAGCTGTCAGACAAAACTACTCTGGGTGTTCCACATTTTCCTTCAAATCTTCCCCCAGCCACTTAAATGGTGTAGTTATTCTATAAATATAATAAGAGGTCAAACTTTTATTTTTCTACTTGCATGGGCAGCATCTTAAACCCAGAGGCTTCCCAGTGCCCCAACCACTTAGCTGTCTTCTGTGGACTGTGCCTGCATTTAGGTATTTCAAACTCACATACTAGAAGAAGGGATAACCCAAAACTTCACAAAAACCAGAAGATAACAATTTACCTTCGAGATGTTCAGGACAAGTCCAGAGAGTACCAATTTACCTGTGGAAAGTGAAGTCAGGTGACAGAACTCCCTGGTGCCAGGGATCAGCTGCTGTAGATTGAACACTTGCAGCTTCCTCTGCTGCTGAGGTTGTGTTTTGCAGGGGGGTCCTGCTCTGTGAGGGGATGAGCAGGTGGAACAGCCCTAGGGAAAGGGACTTGGGGATGCTGTGGATTATTGGGATGAGAGGTGGGACACTGAGAGTGTTAAAAGGATGATTTATTGCTCTTCATCAGTCTCATGAGAGGGTGAAAACATCTTCACATCAGAAGTAAGAGGTCGTGGCATCTTTAGTTACAATGCCTTACATAGATTTATTAGCCAATAAACTGATGCCTTAAGTTTTAGCTTTTATGTTTTTCAGATTCTGTGCTGCCTAGAGCTGCAGTGCTGAGCCTCACATTAACTGTCAGTCACCTCTCTTCACAGAGTAGGGAGACAAAACAAATCCTTTTCCTGCTGAACACCAAGAACAACTTTCAGGCTCAAAAGCACAAACAATGGTGACTGAAGGGAGGAACAAGAAGGATGGGACCTCACAGCCTGAAGATGTAATTGGACAATTAAACCCCAATATGCAAATGGACCAAAACTTATTAAAATGTAAGACTGTGTGACCCATCAGCCATTTAGTGACCATTCTCAGTCATCCTTGGGTGTAGCCCTGGTCAGGCTCTTGTCCTGCCCAAGGTGTATCCTAAAGGCCTTTCAATAAATCCCTGCTTTATTCTCTAGCTCTGTCCAGTCTCTGTGTCAGGTCAGCCTTCCCAAGGCATCAAAACTACTGCCACCAAGTTAGTTAGTGTCTTTACACCAATCATTAATTGTTTTGTTTTACACATTTTGCTGCAGTGCAGATTTTCTTAACCAATTCCATAATGCCACACAAACCTACAATACCACACCTAATAAGTTCTTTCTACCTTTATAACTACTCCTATACTAAACTTTAAAACTTTAAAACTTTCCACTACCTAGCTTGACATGTTCCTGCTTGAACTACAAATCCACATCCTTGCTTCTGGTCTCTAAATCTGGAAGGCTCTTCCAAGGTCTTGAATCGAACCCTGTATTCATTTCTATGTCTGGGCCTGTAGGCACAAGGTGTTGGGAACTTTCTGTTCCTTGATTTTCCACGGTGGATGAAAGGCTGAGCATGAGTCAGCAATGCACACTCACAATCCAGAAAGCCAAAATTTTGTCCTGGGCTGATTCTCCCAGTGTGATGAGAGGGAAAGGGAGGATTCTGCCCCTGTGCTCAGGTGACACCCCACCTGCCGAGCTGCCCCAGATCTGGGGCCCAGCAGGGGAAAGATGCTGAACTGCAGATTTTGTCATGTGTACTTTCTGCATCACCAAAGCTCAATCAAATCCATTGCAGAGAACACTTTCGGAACTTGTTAGGATGGATAGGTTATCTGCAAGATAGGGTGATAAAATTATTTACTTCCTGGAGTTCTTTTATGGCACAACCTGCCTGTGTTCAGTAGCTAAGTGCTCCTTTGAGTTGATGCACAACCTTTTTACTCTGCAACAGCTATTCATCTATGTACTAATTCCATCCAAATTACTTCAAGTTGCTGACTTCTGCCATCATTTAAACTATTATATCTTTGTTTTTCAATTAGCTGTTATTGTATTAAGTACCTTACCTTACTCTGGCATCTGTGTTTCATTTTTAGGGTGTTTTTGAAATTATCTTTTTATCCAAGGTCTCAGTTTCCTTTGTGGATACTTGCAGAGCCTGGTTTCTTGTTCCTTATGAGGCATTTTCTTGTTTCCAGTGCTAGTCTAAGAACCTTTTTTTTATCTTTTCCATCTTCTCATAGTCTTTATGTAGTGTACTAAAAAGAAAAGCAAATGAGGCTTTGCTCTTGCTCTGTATGTGACTATTGACCTTTTCATTGATACATCATACTTCTAGAGACATAATAGACACCAAAATGTTATTTACTTTCTTGCTGCTACCAGACACTGTGCACATAGCTGATGTATCAACCTTAATCAATCCTGGGTCTTGTTACTGCTCAGTTCTGTGGGTTAATATTTTTATTTGTGAAATTTGCATGGTGAGGTTCTGGTCTCCATCTCCATTTTTCCTTTCAGGGGGAACAACCATGCCCCATTGAATCACACTGGAATTTAGGATCATGGCATAGGGATGCTTTGCAGGGTAATTGTTTCCTTGCAGGTGTTTCTGCACTTCTGTCATCTTCCCATTCTTCTCCTCCTCTTTTTTTTTCATTCAGGGAAATACAATGAGTCACTCCAGCTGATGCCTGGGAATTTAAATGGCTAGAGATGTTTGGGAAACTCTTCTATATCCAGTGATATAAAATACAGAATTTTATAGGTCAAAGAAGGCCTCATTAGACCAAGTAGTGGCAGAGGACAGAAGTCCATGATATATCTACCAGCCCAAAAAGTAGCGGGCGGGATTTACTGGAAAAAGCAGCCCCTCTGGAGTGTGTAGAGCACTCTGTGTCCTGGGTGGTTTAATGTTAAATTTCTACACCCAGGAACTGTCACAATATCTGTGTTCCCCTCCCCACAACACATTTCTTACCTAGAAATAACCACGCATTTAAGTAACAGTCAATACAAGCTGAGCTCTGCACTTTAGCCCCATGAATCCTGTGTTTAACACCTTTGAGCAGCTGCCATGGCAGAATTGTTATCTTTGTTCCTTAAAAATTTCCAGACTTCCACTCCCAAACCCATGTGCTCCTTCCTCTGACTGAAGGCATAGGCAGGAAGCAGCTCAAGCACAAAAATAGGAAAACAAGTGAATCTTGCTGTTTCAATTGCAGCTGATTTGTCCCTTGCCGAAGCACCTCCACCACCAGCAGAAATCTTAATTTCCACTTGAGTTCCGACTGAACAAAACAAACCATTTAGGAACAGCATGTGAATTGGTGAGCTGTTAGGTCACAAAGAGTGTTTTGTTTGCAAAACATCCCTTTAGAACCTCATTACCCCAAATGAGCTCCACCTGCACTCCATTATAGAGGCTTTATTCTTTTGTTTTTTAAAGTATAGAAAAGTTCACTTCGTCTAGAATCAGGTCTGAGAAACTGTGGGCAACGGTGTTGGATGGGCCAGTTTAAATTAAGGTTTAGCTCTGTGGATGAAACATGTAACAGGAGTAAAAAGGCTGTACATGAAATACTGCATCATTATAAGTAATAAGGTCAGAGGCATTTTTGCTGTCAAGTGTCTTCTGACCTTGCTCAGCTCTTATGATGCAGAGATTTTTATAAGCTCAATGTATTATTCAATGTTTTGCCAGGAAACAAAAATACTTTGTCTCCTATATTTCATGAGAAATGGAGTAATTTCCTTTGATTCCTTAAAAGAATCTCAGGAGAGTGAAAGAGGTCACTGAAGAGAAAGACAGGGACCCCAAGGGGTGAGTGAGCATGATTCCCTCTTTGAGCAGGTCATATTTAACCTAGAAGTTTTGAAATATAGAAAGTTGATATTTTCAATTTTAACAAGCAATTATTTTGCAAGAACTGTAAACTTTCATCTTATTCCACTTATTTTCCAAACAGTTGTAGAGATGCTTAAGAGGCTGGAGCATTTTCACTTGTGCCTTGTCCTCCCATTAGATGTTTTTCTGCCAGATTTTCTTCCAACCAGCTGTTCAGACCCTCAACACTGTTCTATTGTTCTAACTGGAGAGTGTTCTTATCTTTCAATTTTCCACTTGTTTCTTACCTTTAGGCTATTTGTCCTTTAACTAGGCCTACTGCAGTGTTTTAGTCCTGAAACATGGCTCTGCTGAAAGGTTCAGAGCAGCACCTACACCCTGCTCGGCTGAAGTGTTAGCTCTTCAGGAGGGTTTTTCAGTGTGTTATCATGTTTCCTTTCAAATCTTAAAGAATTTTTTTAATACAATTCATACAGCCCTGGTGACTCTCCAGCTGCCAACTAATTAATTATTCTCAGATCATAAAGTCATGCAGAAACATCTCCCAGATCATTCTCCCGGGTAATTTAGTCAGAGGCAGTACATTCCCAGTAAGGTATTTTACTCTTGGATAAATAAACATTATATAGGAGCCAGCATCACCATCATGACACAGGATTCCTGTGCAGCTCAACTTGAATGTAATCAAATCTTGGCTTGTGTAAGCCAAGGGAAGAGACTGCTCTCAGAGACCCTGTACAGGCTCTGGCTAGTCAGCTTAATAACTACTTTTCATTATTAATAAGAATATTTGATTTGTTTTCCTTAAATGTGCAGTCATACCCAATTTTTAGAATCTTCCAGAGCAGAAGAAATGAAACTTTTGTTCATTCAAATACAGCTTTTCCTATACTTTACTAAGAAGATTTTTGCCCTAATCTGTCTGTGTCACATATGCAAAAATTCATTAATACAGGTTAGCTTTAAACCTGCCAGTCAATGCAAATTATATTAAACGATAGGTGGTGGTTTATATATTTGAATTATTGCCACCACCAAATGAAAGAATATGCTCCTTCAAAGCAGAGAGAGGATCCATGGCATAGAATAATAGAAAAAGAGCCAAAGGCTTTATTAAATTTGACACCTAATCTTTCCATCAACTTATAAAAATGCGACTGTTCTGCAGTAGTGACCTAGAGCCTTACAGCAGCACTACTGCAAGATGTAGTGTTCTCAGCCACTGCTGTAAAAATGCTGTTTTAATAAAAATGGTGAGCAGGTAGTTCTTATTTATTTTGCTATACAACCACAGCTCTGTCATGGACCATCCCAAAAGGCTGCTGCACTTCAGAGTGTCATAAATGTGGGAAGATGGCTACAATTGTAGTTAGAAGGCACTTCACCTAAAAGCAAGAGGTTAATCCTGTGCTGTTAAGCATTGTGTTACTTATTTAGCATTGTAACAGTAAAAGGTACAATCCCACAATTTGCCAAACTCATGAGACCCTGTCAAAAAACTGTTGCACACATATAGACCCGGCAACGACTTCTGGGTTTAGTCACATTAATCTTTGAACTGTGTAATAGCTCAAGTTTTGTGCTTGCTGCAGAAAACCTTCATTAGTAATACAGTGGAAATTGTTATACTGAAAAGGACATTCTAATACCTCCTGTTTTCTTTAGCACTAGGCTTACTCCTCCCAATGTTCCTCTGAATCCCAAGGCTGGCAGCTTTGGTCTTCTTCAAGGTTTTGGGAAGGGGGGATTAACCATGTGCAATCACCACCTTTACACATTTCCTGGGAATATTCTGATGACTGCAGTGAAGGATTTGTTCTCAGTCCTGGACTCTGCCTGAGACTTTCACTAATAATAGTTTTAGGGGTTGTTTTACTAGTAATTGTAAAAATCATATACCTTGGGTGACCAACTGGTAAATAGGTTTGTCAAGTTTCAGTGTATAACTTTCCTACCACAAGTTGATTTCTCTTTCCTGTTGTGCTCAGCACAATGATCGTGTGCTAATCTAAACATTTTGGTGAATTTAAATTAGTGTGTTTTTCAAGATTTTAATTTCAGTGCCTAAAGTGGGCCAGGTGCTTAGTTGCTTTAATCCATCTATTCTGACAAAATCAATTATTCTGATACAACACCGATGTGGGATTTTATCCACTACAATTTTATCAACCTGTGGTCAGCAAAAAACCCCTCAACTATTTTTGCTGAGGGTGGAGATAAGACATTTATTTCAAAGGCTTTCTATTTTTAACTGTGGCTTTCTTGTTTTCTTCCCTCTTCATGGATGAATTTTACGAGCTGCTGGATCTGTCAGCTGAAATGACAAATTTCTGCAACAATCTCTTAATTTTTTGAGATAGCTGAATGTATAAAATAGTGCATGTAAGTACACAGATTACACATACAGTGAGTTTGATTGCTGTGCTTTTCCAATTCCTTTTTCTTTTTCTACAATTCCTTCAGTATGTATGTGCTATATATTAATTTTCAAACCCTTTACCAATTACTGCATGGTCCCAAAGTTAACATCTAATAGTGAATCTGTTTACCTATGTTCCTTACCAAACTCTTCATTAGAATTTGAAGTTCATGACAATTTGGACTCTTTATAATTTTTTTAAATAAGTTAAGGGTTTAAAATAAATAGGCAGCTCTTTTTCCTGTGGAACGGTTGATGGCAGAGATGTGAGTTTATGTGACTTTGTACTGATTTAAAAGGTCTCCCTGGTAGTAGCTGTGTTCTTTTTCTCCACTGTAAGGTCATGACACAAATATATTGGAGCTTTTTACCATGAAGAGCCCCTATTAATACTAAAGCAACCACCATGAAAGGAGAGCTGGGGGTTGTACATAGTAGTGTGTGTCAAAAATATAACTGTAGTGCCAAGGAAAATCTGTCTCTCTTATGTTTCTAAATTTTTCTTTGAAGAACTTTAAGATAAATAAATTTATTCTGCTCTTATTCTGTTGAAATGGATGTTAACAGGCATATACTGGTTTGGAAAAATAGCATAAATATGTCAGATCAGAAGGGAAATCTGGGTAGTTACACCTTTGCTGAAGATGAGACAAGACACTCATTGCTATTAAACTATTATTGTTTGTGCCTCATTTATTTCTCTTATTTTATAAGTATTTCCTGTACAACTGGCTCACCACAACAAACCTCAGCTTCTACTCTGCTGTTCCATTTCCTCCTAAAGCATCTAATCTGGATGGATCTCATGGCAGAAATGCTTGGACAAGAACCATGGGGAAAATTATCTTGAGCTTATTCAAGGTAGGCAGATGGTTCTTATAGTGTAAGACAGGGAAAACTACAAGATTACTTATAGGTATTATTTGTCAAGTTATGCCCATAAAGAGAAGACGGAAAAAAAGCCTTTAAAATTGAAATTTATCCAACCAACCAGTTTGAAAATTATATTTATGTTACAAGCAATGCCTTTTTGAAGTCCAGTGCAAAGCAAGATATAGACTCCATCAGGTGTTCTAAACACTGGACTGGGAAACTCTCCAACAAAACCAAAAAACTGAAGGAAATGGGGACAGCAGGAGTATATATTTCTCCCTAAGGATAAAAACCTTTCTGGATGGAAATGAGAAGTGAAGCGATTAAAATATTTCTGTAGCTTCCAGAAAACATCTCTGCATTTAGAAAGATGACATTACTGCTTAAAAAGAAGGAAAAGACTTTGGAAAACACATTTAAATAAAAAAAAAATATATACAGGGAGTGAAATGAAAATGATGAGCATCACTGTAACTCCTGTCCTTGTGGTCTGTTACTTGCTTGTTTCCTGGAGTCTCAGGCTCCTGACAGCCAATGCTCCCTTGCTGCTCCCTGCCTGCTCTTCTTCACCTGCTGCCTTGCAGAGGGAACAATTTTGCCAAATCCTACCAGAAGGAACATGGATATAATTGACCCAGTCCAACACTTGAAAGAACCAAGCAGATAAGCATGGGGCAACCCTTTCTGTCTATATAAGATTCTTACATACACAGTGCATTGAAAAAACATTTCTTAAAGAACACCATAAACATAATCAAGAGGGCTGCTGCAACAAATCTGCCTGTCCTGTTGAGGGGATGTCCCTTCTGAGGAGCAGTACCAATGCAGCTCTGCTCTTTGCTCTTGGTGACAGTGGCAGGACCCAGGGAATGCCTGGAGCTGTTCCAGGGCAGGGTCAGGCTGGAGATCAGGGAAAAGTTCTTCCCCAGAGGGTGCTGGGCACTGCCCAGGCTCCCCAGGGAATGGGCTCAGTCCCAAGGCTGCCAGAGCTCCAGGAGGGGTTGGACAATGCTCCCAGAGATGCACAGGGTGGGATTGTTGGGGTGTCAGGGCAGGGACAGGGCTTGGACTGGATGATCCTGGTTGGTCCCTTCCCAATCAGGGTATTCTGCGATTCTGTGAGTGGAAGTGGCAGGGTGAGCGTCTGGCAGCTGGCCAAAGCCAGCTCACCACGGGTATAATTTATTTCTGGGATAGGAGGCACATGGAGCAATTTCTGTGTGGCTTGTGTATAATTACTGCCAGCTGCAGTGCTGAAGGGTTAGGTCACTGTGAATGTAGGTAGAGATCTTACCTTTATGATGATGGAGTGCCAAAAGATATTTTAGAGAAATTTTTTCTCGAGCTTCTTACAGATTATTTTTAATATTTGTTGAGAAGAGGGAGAACTTGTCTCCAGGAAGTTTTCTGTGACCAAATAAGACTGGGTTTAATGCTGGCCAGAGACTTCAGTCATTATAGTGAAGTGTTTTGGAAGAGGAATCTTTAAAATGGACCATATTTGAGTAGGATGAGAAGAATTTTGGATGTAGATTTTCATGGAGAAGCTAGCAGAATCAATCCGCGTGTCCTTTAGCTAACTTGAATGAAAAATCCTGTAGAAAACTTGTTAGGATAATGATTTTCATTTTCCAGCACTGCAAGATGTTGCAGGTGATGATGCAGTAATCACTGTGCAATAAGCACATTCAGAAACAGCATAACTTAAAATTACTTCATTGTTCCAGTTGCTGATTTGCAAATGGAAAATACTCCCAGTACCATTATAAACAGTAAGACTCACTGGCAGGCTATGCAGAAGAGTTCTTCTCTGCCACTTGCCAACTTTACAGCCCTACAGGAAGAGAAATTGACTAATCCACTGTAAAGTGCACCACAATTACCCATGACAAGCATAAAACATTACTTTATTTATCAGTGTTGTGGTTTAGTCTCAGCCAGCAAGTAAGAATCACTCAGCTGCTCACTCATTCCCCAACCCCTCCAGTGGCACAGGGAGAGAAGCTGGAGAAAGGTAAAACCCATGGGTTGAGATAAGAACAGTTTGATAACTGAAATAAACTAAATAATAATATAAGGCAAACCCTTGACTTAGGGTAAGGGTTGCTGAGCAACAGCCAAACCCTCAAGTGCGGGATTCACATTGTTCTCACTCTAAAAACAAAACCCAGCACTGTACCAGCTACTAAAAGGAAAATTAACTCTGTCCCAGCTGAAACTAGGCCAATTAAATACTTTTTTATTAACTGTTGTGTGTGGTACCTTGCAGAACAAAATCATCTACATGCAGACATGTATCTGGTGGCTGTCAGCCCATATTGCTCAGTTCATTTCTTCACAGGCTTCTAAGAGTGAAGGGGACTTTTTATTTTAAGAATTCTGCAGTTTGGAAGAAGTGGAAGATTTGAGTCTTGGTTTTGTCTTTTTTTTTTTTTTCCTGTTTTTCTGTTTAATAGCAGGTTTATCTTAAGTACAGTTATAATTAAATCCTTGAATGAATTTACAATTGAAGTTGATTTCAAGTTGGCAGTGAAGTGCCTGGTAAAATCTGGCAGAAATTGGCCAATAGAGCATGAAAAGAAGGATTTTTTTTCCAACCTAGAGTTAAATTTCTGGTTATCAGGCTTAATTAAACAATCTGCAAGGCCCAGTTCATAGGATCTGTTTCAGCAACAAGTGTATGTCTAGAATCAAGTGTGATTCTATAGAAGAAATATTCAGAAACTCAAATATACATTGGCAGCTGAGACTATTAGCTAATGTTCTGAATAAAAATTTGTATATTTCAAAATACTTCTAACTTGCAATCAAATCAGGAACAATTTTACAATCTTGTTTAGCCAATATTGTGAAAAATAAGTATTTCCATATCATATTGGATTTTCATCCGTTTTAAAGATTTTTTTTTTTTTAATAGAAAACACAGAATAATGTCTTAGTTACAGACAGGTGACTGTGCAGGTAGAAGTGATGACTGTGTGATGGCATTCCATGGACCAGCAGGATCTCCTCTCCTGCTGTGCCCTCGTGATGCTCCAAGGGAGCAGTGGAGCCCTACAGGTGCTGTGTGAGCAAACTTATAATGAGCCAGAACTCCTTAACCAAAAAAATTCCTGCCTCAGTAGGGTCAGAGCATAAGGTAAAACAGCAGGCAGTGTGGTGGAGGATGTTGGAGATCCTCCAGTGATCCTTATAAATTGTGTGGCCAAATGGGTGATGAACCCACAGCCATCCAGAGCGAGCTGAGCGCTGCACAACATCCACACTGCACAGCTCAGGCTTGGGGTTCCACAGCCCCTTGCTAAGGTGCTGAAGGCTTTTTAGCTTCCCAAATAAATCTCCACCTGCATAACTTCGGAATTAAGCTCCACTGAAATCGTTAAATATTGATAAATGCTGTTACCCATCTCCTGCAGCTGCTCTGCCGACTCCTCCTCAGCTCACTGGCCCCACACAGACTTCTCAGCAAAACTGCAGCAAATGAGCACAGCTGAGCCTCCCTGTGTCTGTGAAAGAATTTTCTGAGATTTTCCTGTGATTTTCTGTGATTTTCTGCGATTTTTGCGTGTGTTCAGCCACGGGCAGAGTAGCAGGAGATGTACAAACTGTGCTCAGTTTTCAAGGAAATAAATGAGCAAAGGAAAGGACAAACACGAAAGACCAGAACTCACCAAGCAGAGGAACGTGGTGGCAATTGACAGCTACTCAGAGAATGAAACACTGCAGCAAACCTCAGCTTAATAATATCAGTACTTTTTGTATGAGGATGTACTCCCCCCTTCTTAAGGGTTTGTTCTTACTTTCTATGTTTTACTACATATATTAGGAACATGGAAAACTATTTATTTTACAGACATTGAGATTAGTGAACGAGGAAAGCTGCATGGAGATGCAGTATTTTACAGACAAGAAAGTTCTGTGCCAAAAAGTCCACAAATGCTAAGGCAGAACAACTTCCCCATCTGCAAACCTGGTCCTGGAGCCTGTGGAGAGTTAACTAACTGGGTTTACAGCTCAGGCAGCTGCTTCCTCACTCCTCCTCCCCTCCCTCCCCACCCCAAAGCAGGATGGGAGAGGAGAACAGGAAAGGCAAAAGTGAGGAAAACTCACGGGTTGAGACAAAAAGAGTTTAATGACTGTAAAAATCCACCCCAAAACAATAATAATAAAGCTAAACCAAACCCCCCAGCTGATGCCAAGGCAATTCCTGACCACCTCCCACTATCAGACTGATGCCGAGGCAGGCTATGAGCAGTGGCTGCTTTGGGAAATTGGTGATGTCTACTTTTGTTAGTGAATTGTTTTGAAGGTATGGCAGTAGAGGGGTTTTTTATACTTTGCTGATTTTTTTCCTCCTATTGTGGAAGGAAAATTCATTTCTGAGAATTCTGCTGTTGTTGTAGAACAAGATGAATATCCTTGCCTCTGGTTTTCTTATTTTAATTATACAAAAAAAAGGGGTTTTTTTACTAATTCACAAACCAGAGAAACTGCAAATGTTGTTTGTTTTTTTTTTTTCATTTACTTGTAAAAACTTTTTCTTTTTTTTGCTATTTATGCAAGTCTTTGCATTAAAAACACAATAGTGCTGACTATTGACTTTGGAAAAATAATCACACTATGGTTATTTCTTAAGAGTAGAAAATGATTGGAGCACTAATTCTATGGTAGTTATAGGGTACAGACTGGTTAAACCATACCAACTACATTTGGATTAATACACGTACCATCTTCTAGCTCCAAACTCAATTCAGACTCTAACAGTGCTCAATGGTCTAAAAAGAGCATTTGCCAACGTGTATGCTCACAATATCATTTATACACAATGCCAATTATACACTGACAATTAATTGCTCAATAACTTCCAGGTTGAGACCACTTCCCATTTCCTCTAGACAGTCCAGAGAGCGTTCAGTGAGAATGTTTCCTCAGGGTTTTGTTGTTATTCTGTAAGGTATTTTTTTTACTCTGTCATTTAAAGTGCACAACTAATGGGGATATTGAGACTGTCCCATGTTAATTCATTTTGGCAGTGTTACTTTTCATGTCTTTATCTGAAAAACAAACCAAGCAAGAGAATGGATGTCTGGTTCCTTAATGTCCAAATAGGAACAAGACAGTGTTCTGCTGTGTTAGAGCTATGCCAAAAAGTAAAGGTTATTTCTAGGGTTGAGCAAAATGAAGACAGCTAACTCGAAATTGAACGTTTGTCTTTTTTGAACCAGGTACTGAGATTTCATTTCCTTTCTCTCCAATCTCATTTGAAGAAATGCAACTGAAATGTGGCTCTCTGGTAAAGGCATTTTGCAACAGTTCAGAAATATAAATTCCTGCTGGCATGTGATTCAGCAAAACACATGCTCAAGACATGAAGGCATCTTCATCTGCTGAAGTTCTAAATGTGTGCTACAAGCCAGAGTGCTTCACAAAACCCATGTGGCCTCTAACAAATGGACAGATTAATCAAAGAAATGATGGGAGAGGCATTTTTTTTTTCACCTTTCATTTGTGACTGGGAAGAGAAGCTGGTATCTTCCTGCTCTCAGGCCCCAGCAGCTGAGAGGCAGCAGAAATGTCAAAAGGCTGATGGCTGCTGCTGACAAGACACATACCTGTTGTGTGCCATAATGACTCAGCCCAGGCTGCTGCAGGCCAGGAACTGTGAAAAGCCAAAAGAAAGGATACACTGTTTTATTCATATGACACTTATTTTTCATATTGTTATGTTTGAGTTGGAAATTAAGTAAATGGAGTTCATCCATTCAAATTCTCCATGCTTTCTCTATCTCATTAACTCCATAGCCTGGGCAAATGAGAAATGCTTGTAGAACTGCTGCATTTTAAGTGCAGGCTAGAGACTGGAAATGCATGGAACAGAATGTGCAAGAAGCTGTATTTTTCTTGTTCACTATCATTAGGGGCCATGTAGTTTGATTCTTATGAGTTAATGACACATAATAACAAAGGTTATTTTCAAAACTTACTACAGATCTTTTGCTCAGCTCATTTCTGTGGGAGATAACCAGATTTATTGAGATAATGCAGCAGATGTTATTCAGGGAATGACTATCAAATGGAACCAATATCTGTAAAATAATCTATTTTCTAAATGCAAATCACATTCTCTACAAGTTTTTCTTCACAGCAGAACCACTTTGTAGAACTCTACTTCTCTATTGTGCAATTCCATGACACTGCAAAGCATCAGCTGAACTTCACCCGGCTCCATCACCCTTCCAAACTCTTTTTTTCTGAACGTGGGTTTTGTTCTTTTACATGTGCCACAGAAAATTCATTGAGAGGTCTTCTAATAATTTCAGGTTTTTTTCTGTCCTACACCATTAATTCAAATGCATTTCAGAGCCCAACTCCGTAGGAAGAGATTTTTTGTGTTAAATCCTCGCCTAGTCTGGAAGGGATTCTTTTCTGACTACACAGAAATAACACAGCACCAACTGGGAGGATTTTTCTGTGTGCCAACACTAAGGTCAGGTGGGGCTAAAACCCAGCTGAAGATGACTCCTTTGTTTAAACACAAGCACACTACAATTACACCTCAATTCCTCTACAAATCTGCAGAGGTCAGTGATTCTCACACTGCTTGTAAAGTCAGTGCTTGTTGCAGGGAGGCCTTCCATGCTGTAGCCATCCTATCAACTACTGGAAATACAGATTATACTTCTTTCACAGGACAGGCCTTCTCCTACTGGGATACTACACCAGCTGAATAATTTTTTCTCAAGAAAAACAGGTATTTGATGCACAGGAATCTCCACCACAACACTTCAACATGATTTAAAATGCATCTCCTCCTTCATCCTTCTCTCTACAAATGTTTCTTGAAATTAACAGAAGCTGTTTTGATTTTCTAAAGTCCAGTTAGCAAGAGGAGATACCTGAATGCATCAGAGGATATCTTAAAAATGGCAAACTTGTATTTTTTGCCTGCATGGCTACTGGTCATCAAAACATGGCCAAGATATGCCAGAACTGAAAAAAATAGCAATGGGGTCAGTAAGGCATTGCAGCACATTGCTGCTGTCATTGTCCCATGGATTTGAAGACAATTCATTTTCTGTTGACCTTTTCAGTTTTTAATGTCAAGGCCGGGTACACTTTAAAGTCACCTGATTTTACTTCTAGCACTGTGTGATGGCAGTCATCATTTGCCTCATGTGCCTTCAGAATTAACAACTATTAACAAAGCCTGTCACAGGACAGCCATGAAATCCCTCAGAGAAATTCTTCCTCGGACACAGTTATTCCTGCAAGCTGCTGTGTGTATTTGCAGTGTGAGCAGAGAACCCCTGCTCCCTCTACCTGGCACAGGTGACAGCAGCTGTGAAGATTCAACAGAAGAGCCTTAAATCTTTCAAGAGCAGGGGTCAGTAAGTCGGCAGGCCCTGGAGAAGTTCATGCCTCCACATCTCAGGTGCTATTGTGTCCCTCCTAGATGTGTCTGGCTGTGTCTACTGAGTTCAGCCTACAGGTCTTGCAATTAACACCTTCTGAAAGCAGTAGAGAAATAGCACCTCTTCAAAAAGGTTATTCTGCCTAGGAAAACTGGTGCTTCAATGACAAAAAGAGCCTGAAAAAAAAAAAAAACCAGCCTTTGAGTTTGTCCCCTGCTGCTGAAGGACAGGGCAAGTGAATAAGCAAACATGTTTTATTTCTTTGATTTTTGGGAAAAGAAATAAATTCTACAGTACTGGTTCATCTTCTGTAGGTGAAATGTTGGGAGATCCTAAAAATAAACTTCTCTGCAAGTGAGGAAAACCTCAGTGGGCATAATTTTATTCAAGTGAATCATCTCTCTCTTAATACAAAGTGCCCACCAAGCTGCTCTGCCCACTCCTCCTTCCAGCTGGACAGTGGAGAGAAAATAAGATGGAAAACAACTCACAGGTTGAGATAAGGCAGTTCACTAAAATTAGGTGTGCTCTCAAGCAAAGAGAAACCTGAAGATTCTATTCTCTGCTTCCCATCAGCTAGCAGGGTCTAGCCTCTTCCTGGGAAGCAGGACTCCAGCACAGGGAGCTGTGGCTCTGTGTGGGAACTAAAAAGCAGAGGGCTTTCACAGCACTGCAAAAAGCTTACATAGATAGAAGTTTGAAACAGACTTGAATTTTAGGCCTTAAAATATTTAGAGCACAAAAAGTTTCTGAGCTACAAAAAATATAGAACAGGCAACTACTGTATGCTGTAAGGTGTATGTGTAGTGGTTTTTTATTAGCTTAAGTAGATGCTTGTAAGATTCTAGTATCGGCCTATTGGCTAAAAAACTTTTAAAAAGCCTTGTATCAGAGAGAACTTTAGCTTCTGTTGTTATGGTGTGAGTTTTGCCATCTTTTATGTCTGTACCTTCGCTGAGACTGATAATGAAAGAAAAAACTCATGGAATGCCTCTCGTTTACCTCATCCCATGACTGGTGATTAGATCCAACAGCTCTGGAAGGTAAATGTTGTAAATAACACATCCTCCTCCCCAGTGCTCCACCCGCACTTGGCTTTTATCTCTGAGCTGATGTCATTTGGTGTGGAGTATCCCTTTGGTCAGTTTGAGGCAGCTGGCCCAGCTGTGCCCTCCATGGCAGGAAATGGTGAGAGACAGAGCTGAGGCTGTGCCAGCTCTGCCCAGCAGCACCCAAAACTGGCTGTTACTTGTGGGCCTGAGAGGTTTTAGCCTGCTAGCAGCTGCTAACTTTTTCCCAAGGAAAAATTTCTCAAGAAAGCTTGTTCTCAAAACAATGTTGGCAGACAACTCTCCTTTCTCAAAACAATCCTTCTCCAGGTGGTGTTTTGCGGTTTCTCTAGTTTAACCAATGGGATTAGAAAGGTGTTGTTCCCAGTCACCAATCCTGTTAAGCCTGCATTGGAACACCTTATAAAAGGTAGTAAGAATTAAAAAATAAAGCTTCTTTTTCTGTGCTCTTTGCCTTCTGAAATATTTGGAGTCTTTCTTTCGTGTCCCACAGTGACAGTTACCTGTACCTCTACAGCTCCCACTGCAAAGCACAGCACTGAGGGCTGCCCTGGGAGCATGAACCCACCTCAGCCAGACCCACTGCACCAGAGGAGTAGAAGCATCTCCTCTGTGACCACGTGTCTCTGGTATGATTCTAAAGGATAATTCGAAATATGGCACCTTTGCTTCTATAATGAGCAAATGCAGGGCTTGTTTAGATATGCAGGTCAAATTATGGGTGCAAACAGTAGCTAGAAACGAAACTCATGAATATGTGAAGCATTGTTTCCCAAGCAAAATATGAACTCTGGACACAGGCAATTAAGCACTCCCTATGTTTTCAGGATAAATATGCAAATCTGGCATTCAAATCAGACTTCTAAAAAAAATTTCACCCAAGTTAAAACACTGAGAGCATGAGCAGTCCAAAGCTTAAGTCTTTTTGCTCTAACTTTAATTGCTTGCCATAATTTCAGTTAAGGGCAAGGCACTTTAGTAGGTTATCAGTCTGCTCCTCCCAACTGTTTCAAAAGTCAAGTACAGTTTCCCCTGACACATCACACAGTGGATGGAATTTTTAGATGGAGAATTTACAGCAGAGTAGCATGCAGGGAATTCATTATAGCTGGGAGAAGGAAGTCACTGCAAGAAGGTGACAGTATTGTTTGCATAATCGGTTGGCCTGTTGCAAACTGAGGGGAACTACTGAACTTAATAAATTACGTACATTTTTCAGTAGTTAGAGAAGCACTTAGCAGGTTGTGGGAGAAAGAGGACCAAAAGGCTGATCATATGAAGTAGAAAAAAAAATGTCATGGGGTAAGCTGTAAAAATGTGCATACCAACACAGATATACACTGCTGTTAAATGCAGATTTACAGGACAGAGGACTCTAATGACCTCTAATTCAGGGCCACAAGGCTTTTGGGAAGGGAGAATTTGATATGTCACTCTCCCCTCACATGAGTCTGGTGCAGACAGGGTCTCAATCTGGATTTAGCATTTTTGGTGGTGATGTAAGTTTCCGCCTCGTTCAAGTACAGTTTGTTCCAGTGTTTATGACTTCAATACTCTGCCCTAAAATTAGATTTTATAATATTTTAAGGCCATAGATTATTAACACCACTGAGCAAAAGGCATCATAATCCTCTACAACCCTTTAACTCTGCTTCAGAATGATTTTGAGTGGTCAAATCAAACTGCGGTGGCAGTTAGGTCTTGGAGTTGACCACAGGGTAAAATCCGTGTTGTAATTCCAAAGTAACTTTTTTAACCTTTTGGTAACGGACGTAATCTTTTCTGAGCAGCCTGTTCTACTGGAATGTGGCAAAGGGCTGGAATTAGATCATCTTTAAGGTCCCTTCCCAAATGAAATATTCCATAATTCTATGATTCTATGAAGTGAATAATATCAGAATATTCTTATTAAATTTAAAGTAGAAAAGAACCAGAAGAACTGCTACTACCTGAGGAAAACAAGTTGTCCTGCTCTGTAGGTGAAAGAAGGTGGCAAGGAAGGAAAGAGAGTGCAGTGAAATAAAGACCAGACCATGTCCACTGCACCTCTGGATGCTGTGAAATAGAAAACTCCACCTTATTGTGGAGTGTCTGAGCCAAAGACTAATGAAACCAATCTCTTTGATTGGGAGGGTGAGGTTGGTCAGGCTCAAAATCCTCCTTTAAGGCCGATTTAAGCTACCCTTGGCATGAATGAGCCGCAAAGCAAGTTCAGCCCAGGACATCCCTTAGAGAGGAGAAGAAACCTGAAGGAAAGAGCAGAAAGGCATTAGCACACCAGCAAATCTCTCTTTATACATTTTGTGTGTCTGTGTCTCACACACACGTGATACAACTGGACGGGCACTGCAGTACCAAACGCTGCCATGACGGTGCTGCTGCCCATGTGCACCTGGCGCTGCTGATCCACCCCAGCCACACACCACGTCTGCCCTTTGCTTTCTCCCAGATTTTATCGGCCTTGGAAAACGGAGAGCACCCTTATTGAATCCCAAGTCTGTCTGACAGTCATTGCAGGCTTGATGTGCAGCAGTCTTTGTTAATAAGCGCACAATATTTACAAAAACAGGATGACCTTTTTAAACTGGCATTTTGTCAGGAGGAGCTGAAGGGGAGGAGATAAGGGGAGAGAAGGGGCAGAGGAGCTTTTGCTACCTGTTGCTGTAAGAGAAATCATATCCTGAAGTAAAGAGACCTTTTGTTTTTATATCTGCATAAAGAATTGTATATATGTCTATGTATTTAACAGTGACTACACTTGAAATGTACACTGAATTTTTTCCTTTACAAACCGTATCATCCTTCCTTCACTCATTTTCTTAGGTCCTTGCTTAAGGAAAAAAATCAATAAAGCCCCAAGCAGGGTAAATAATTGCTAAGATCAGCTCACTCCACAATTCTTTAGCATAAAAATGATTGAACATGCAGACAGGAACAAACCAATGTGATGCCCAAGGAATCTTGCGTTTCTACGGTTTCCGACTTTTCCCCAGCAGATTCTGGAAACATAAAACTGCCACACTGGCAAACAGGCACGACTGCTTCACACTGGTGCTTACAGAGATAACAGAAAGAAGACAAAAAGCTTCTTAATAAAAACCCAGAAACCGCCATCTCTTTTAAAGACCGCATCCAGCGGAGCAGACAAGTGCTGGTGTAGCGCCGGTGATCACTCCATATTGCCTAGCACACACATCACATAATCCACAGCGTGGTTACTGTGCTCATCGACCCTGCTAGGCATGAGGTGCACACAGCCGTGCTACACTGCAGGGATGCCCAAGCTCCGTGCTGGTCTGTTCCCCGACACGGACTGGATTTCAGTTTACCCGCTCAGCCCAACTCTACCCGGGGAAAAGCATTTTTATTAGCCACGAACGCGTGTCTGCTTGCAGCACGGGTGCAGAAGAGGGACCGGGAGAGGGGGGACGTACATCAAGCTGCATAAATGCTGCCGCTGCCTCCCTCTGCCCCACACACCTTCAAATTCCGGAGCCACTGTGCGAGGAAAAGGGTGATTTTTCCACCGAGCTACATCATTATTTCCATGCCAGGAGCCTGGAAGCATCGAGAGGCGGGGGAAGTGGAGGGGCGATGCTCCGCTTACCCGGGGCAGGAGAGGGACACGGGTGATGAGCAGGGACATTTCCACCCATCCCCTGTCCCCAGCAAACGCTCCTGGCCGCGGTGTCGCTTCCCCGCTCAAGGATCTCCGCAGACCCTCCGCGCCGGGGAGGATGCGGGGCACCGGCGGCGAGCAGGGCTGCAGAAAATACGAAATAAAAAGATGAGAAACAAAGGGCTGGCCGAGGGTGGGGGCCAGGTATGCTCTTACCCGCTCGGTACCGCCGCCGAGGCTCGCTGGATTGCGGGTGCAGCAGGAGGAGGAGGCGGAGGAGGAGAGGCTGGTGCCGCGCCACCCGCAGCCTGAGGGCGAGCTGCCCCCGTGCCG
>VXBN01012674.1:55420-84814 GCA_013397395.1 Sinosuthora webbiana | reverse complement strand
AAAAAAAAAAAAAAAAAGTTTTGCTTCCCCTTGCTCCTGAACGGTCTGGCTCCACTTTCTAAACTCGAAGGAATTAGGAAACACCAGTTCTCTGTGCCCACATTCATTGCCAGTCACCGCGCTCGGCGCTGATCGCAGCGCGCACCGCAGCATCGCTTGCAGAGCCTTCAGCGTTCCACTGCTTATTCATCACATTTTATTCATGTTTCCATCGGGCACGGTACCTGCTCCATTCCCCGGGTTAACCCTTGCAGAAGAAGCGGCTGGCGCGGACGCTGGGAGGGCTCAGTGTTCCCCCCCGTGCCGGGGAAAGGACGGGATTGCTGCTGTAGCTGAGGGAGCCTGAGGAATGTCTGGGAACCTGCGGGGGGAGATCAGCTGGAAAAGTTCATTGCTCTTCCCCGTGCCCTGAAGAACTTGGACAGGATTGGGGGTGGGGAAGGATTCTCCAGGAGGGATAGGAAAGGATTTCCAGATCTCATATCCCTTCGCATGTGCTGGGAGGTGGCAGTGGTGGTGGGGGGGGCGGCCGGGGCTGCGGGGCAGCAGCGGGGTCGGCGGCCGGGGCTGTCTGTCTGTCCTGCTGCTGCCAGGGCTCCTCTCCAGCCGCTGCCGCCGCTCGCTCCGCTTCCACTCCCCACTTCTCAATCCCATCGCACCTCATTTTATTTATCACTATTTTCGGGCATACCTGTATTTTTCGCTGGCCAAGAATCGGCTCCTGAAGGAGCACAGGATAAGAGCCAGGCGTCCTTCCCCACAAAACGTATGCCCACCCACACATGCACCTGATGTAGAGGTAGGTGGTACAGGTAGGGCTCTTGAAGCAGGCAGGGGCTTCTTTGAGAGAAAAAGAGAGAAGACCCAATGAAATAAACACATTACATTTAAAAAAAAGGACACGTGCCTTCAGAGGGCTATTTGTGGTTGATCCTTCCAGGATTTCAGTGTCTCTAATTAGCGGCAGAGATCCACCCACGGTCAATAGCAGCAGGTAGGGAGGAAACATGTTCTATCTCTCGTGGGGAGGTATTGACTGGGCTCCGTGTAATTCTGTCATTTGGGCGCAGGATAAGAGCGTGTGTGTGTGTCTGTGTGTGCACGGTCATGTCTCCAAAGCAGTACCTGCAGGGATCACCAGGAAGGTGCTAAAGGCTTGCAAGCAGGTAGAGGTGCCAGGGAGAAATAACAAGACCCGAATTTATTGCCTGTGTCAAGCAGAAGACGGGAAAGACCAATTCAATGCCAGAGTGTGCTCCCCCCGTGTTCTTCCCTCCACCCTCCCCCTCCCCGCACTGCTGCCTCACCCCTCGGCCGCCAGATTGCTGGCTGATGTCTGGAAGGGAGTAGTGAAAAAGCCCTTCAAGCGTGGCATCCAAAATCCACCCTTCCTTCAGCTCCTCTCTTCTCCCACCGGCTCGAAGCCCCCAGGCGTACTTGTCTCCTTCCAGCTCAGAGTCCTTCTCCCGGAGACTCCAGCAGGTTTTCCCATTCCCACTGACTTGCCCGTCTGCCCCCACCTCCTACTGCCCCGGCCCTTTTCATGAGGCGGAGGTGATTATCCAAATCCCAGACATTTCTCCTGAATTAGCCGCTTCTGGCGCTGCTGCTGCCGGGATCCTCCCGCACCAGACTGCTCAGGAAAGTTTCCGTGCAGTCATACCCCCTTGCCTCCCTAGGTAGGGAGTGCATTTCAAAACCTCTACCTGTTTTTAAACCTTTCCCCCTCGTAAACCTTTAGGAAAGGAAAAAAAAACCAAAAAAAAAACCAAAACAAACCAGCAAATCCTGAGGGATTTATGTTGTAGTGGGAACAGCTCAGCCAGTGAGCATCGCCTGGCCGTGCTGCTTAAATGTTACCGCTCTGCAGAAGAGATTTATGTGCCCATCAGCAGGATATTTCCCGGGTTTGAGAGCACTCGATATTCCCTCTGCTCTGACGGGGATGGGAGATGGTGAGACCCAGGATGAGGGCAGCAGGGTTGTTAGCTCACAGGCACTGTGACGGATGGCAGTAAAACGGTGTCTGGGCAGCAAAAGTGACACAGATTGGACCGGGTGGCATTTCTGTGCTCAGCGGAAGGCGAGGGGATACACATCAAACCCCGTACATACAGGACCAAATAAATCAATGCAAGTAACGTGGGCTTAATGGGCGATTGCAACAAGCCAGACTCAGGCGTGGTAACTAGAGAACATTCCCAGTACCCTCGATTTCCAGCATTCCGCACTCCCAGCCCAGGGATGCCGCCTTCTCACACGGGGCTGGATGACTCAGAAAAAAGAGGAATAACGGGCAGCAGCCGGGCGGTTTTTGCTTTGCCGGAGTTGGTTCTTTTGCAATACACTGGCGGTGTGGAAATACCTCCCGAGCCCCGCGGCCCGTTCCTGAGAGAATGCTCCCAAACATCTCTCTTCCCTGTATTTAGATGTCCAGGCTCCCTGCTTGCCCGTGTCTGGCTTCACTGCCAAGGATTACCTCCACCTCCCCTGACGCCGCGTGGATTTGGGACTCCCTTTTGGCCGGGAGCTCATTTCCCAATTTCCCATACCGGCGGTGGCAGACGGACATCCAGGGAGGTGGCTCTGGCAGAGGGAACACCTTTAACGATGCGAGTCAGCGTCCAGCCTGCCTTCTCAGCCTCCTGGGCTTAATCTGCCCCTCTCCTCCGTGTGTCCCCAGGGCAGGTGCCGGGGGAAGGGGCGGGAGGGGCCGGTGACGAGGCGGAGGTCGGGGGGAACACGCCGCCCTCCCCAGCAGCAGCAGCAGCGGCCGCTCCGGAGCGAGCACCGGGCGGCAGCGCCTGTCCCGACTGCGGGACCCCCGGCTATCCCCTCGTTGCCCCTCTCCATCCTCTCCCCATCCTCGGCAGCCTTGAGCAGTTCGATTTGTGGGGGAAAGAGAAAACACCCCCATCCCCGTCCAGGGACAGCCGCCGGTCCGTGCGGGCTCGCCCGCAGAGGGAGCAGAGGCTGCACCGCAAAGGGTTAAGGCAGGGCTGCAGGGTGCTCCAGGCAGGAGTCCTGTGTGCGCCTCTGAGATGCACCAGCCAATCCTAGAGACAGCAGCGTGAACTAGATGTAGCATGCTGTAAAAAAGGGAGGTGAGGAAAATAGGGTGTAAACTGTCACCCTGCATCGCCAGGCGAACCTGCTTTCTGGGCTGCGATTTCTTAGAGACATCATGCATTTAAAAAGGTAAGGGCTTTGTTACCAATAGTCTGTATTGTGATTCACTGCCGGATTCGAGTGCATTTTCCGTGCAGCTTTCATTTAGTGATAAATTGTTCAGCGCAGAGTGGGAAGAAAGTGGAATGTGGCATGATTTACTGTTCAGGAGTCGTTTTGAAAGGCTACGTCAGCTTGGAGTTGTAATGATTTCATGTAGAGATTGAGCAAGTGAATGCATGTGAAGTGAATTCATGACTGGCAGAAAAATGTAATGTATGCGATAAGAGAAGGCTGTTCTGTTGTAGCAGTAAAATCAGTTATGGATCCATGTGAAATGAAGGCTAATGTGAGATAGACCTGATTTTGAGCAAATGCAGAGAGTAATTCAGAGGCATGTATCTGACAAGCAAGTCTGTCAGACTAAACAAAAATAACTTTTTTTTCCTAGAAAAAACCCAAGTTTATTAAATACAACATCACAAAAGAATGCTATAAAAAGAAGTGAAGTCAGAACCTTACAGAGTCTGTATGCTCAGAGATGAGTGACTCTGACACATTAAGTGTACAGAGATAAAGCTAGAGTGGCCCTGCTTACATTCACAGGATATCAGAAATAACTTCAGAGGAGCAATCCGTTTAAGTATCAGACTTCACAGACTGCTGTCATTGCTCAACTCCATCTCTACGAGGAGTTACTCATTTTAAATAGGTGCTCTATCAGCTTTACCACAAGACCAGCTTTGGGAATAGAAACATTTGACTGGATCTCTTCCTCCCTGTATCTAAGCATAGCAACAGACCCTCGGTCTCAGATGCTGTTGCAGTGTTAATCAGCAGAGTTCCACCCAGAAACTACCTACAAATTCTTGCCTCCAACTATTTTTCTCTCTAAGATGTGTATAATTTAAGCAGGGGAGGAATTCAAAAAAAGATCTGTGATATTTTCTGTAAGCTGATCCACCTCCAGTGAGAGCAAACCTCCCCAGCAGATGCTGAGTTCACCGGAGTCGTGTTTGGGGTGCTTGCTCACGAAATGCTGAAACCCTGTGAGTGAAAACGTTAACTAAGAAACATGAAAACAAGCAGCTGAATGTTTTTACAGAGCTCAGTGCAGAAGGCAGCATTTGTACAACAAGCCAACAAAACAACTTGAGAATCTTCAAGTGATGTAATCACCCTGTCTTACCCTTCGCTATTTTTTCTATTACTCCCTGAATGCCTTTGTGAAGAATTAATTACAGAAGTCAATCCATTGTTTACACCAACGTGTCAAAGAATTTACTTTTTTTGTCACATTGATTGCAGCAACTTTTCACTCCCCTCAGTCCTAGACTATAATTTATGGGACTAAAATATTTTTACTTCATTTTTATTAATTCAAAATCATATCTGATTGTGATCAGTCTAAGTAATTTCTTGCTTGGGATGCAACACCCATTTAAAACAAAAGCAATATTTTTTTACTGGCAAGCTTGCTTCTTCAGCAGTTTTTGAAAATCTAAATGGAAAATTGGATGATCAAACTACTTACCTAAGTTTTCCTTAGGAGAAAAGGGGTGGTGGAAGGTATCAGGCGATAGTTTCTGGAAACGTTATTTTCTATCTCTCAGCCATACCTCGTGCAGCTCTTTCTTAATCCTCCCAAAAGCTTCATCTTTCTTCAAAACCAGAAGTAGACATGTTTTTCACCAGAAATACACTTTGACAAACAGAGCCCAAGTGCTTTTTGAGAAAGGTTGACCTGAAACCACTGTCCTGTTAGGGCTGCAGGTAGTAGACTGCAGCCAGTCATTTCATGGGCAAGTTATGATCCTATATCATCATAAGAGAACATTTTTAAGAATAGTTTTGTGACTACATTCTCTTCATATCACTGTTTTCCTTTTGCTCAGTATATGTGTGTTCAGTGAGGGCCTCATCTTGGACAATTAAAGGAGAGCAGAACATCCCTATTAACTTCAATGAAAACAAGGTCAGTTTCCAAAACAATATTTTGGGACCAAAATGAACTTCAGATTTAGAAGGAATAAAAGTGAGCATCATGAAGTTACTTGTTCAGCAGTGGGAGGCTTTGCACATCTTGAGTCAAATAGTATTAAAATACTAAAGAATGGAAGAATTTGTGACCTGATCTTACATTGGTCTAGGCCTCAGTATTTTTTTAATGATTTATAGATCAACATTTTTCTGTATGAAATTGAGTAACATTGAGAGACCCCCAGTGAGCTACAGGTAATCAGCACCTTGTGACTCAAGTCATCACCCTGCTGAAAACTGTAGTGTGAATAAATTTGATCTTTGAAGTTACTAATTTACATGTACCACAGTTTGTGTGCATACGCAAATATAGTTTGTATATACTTTATATATGCATACATAGATATAAATATGCATGATGTGCCCTACACATCTCTCCACACCTATGGTCTGTGTAATCACTTTTTTGCCCTGGCTCACACCATGGGAATGATTATTTAGCCCAGCCTGTTTCCCACCTCCCGCTGGAAGTCTTCACCTGCTCCGTGTGCCACAAAATTAATGTGCTGAGGAGAGGGAAGAAGGACACTCTGCCACATCAGAGCTTTTCAGCTTTAACTAATGAGCCTCTCACAAAGGCCACAGATTTTGTTCCACCTTCAGAAGAAGATTGACCAAGCAATATATATTGTTAGCTAAATTAACACCATTAAACTTTCTCTTATAATGAGGTGAGATGGTAAGGCTCCCGTGGCAGATACCTTTATTGTAACAGCTACATTAATGGGGAAAAATTCTGCTCCTTTGCAGTAACACCTTCACTGCCACATCCACCAGCACTTGATTAATGAGAAAAGTGGTTTTTAAGGCACTTATTATACATTGGCAAGTAAAGGATGTAAATCTGGGGAATCAGAGCACTGCTCTATACCCTCAATCCCGTATTATTCATGACCACTGAGATTTCTGTAGGGCAAATTCAGCTCTTTCAGTACTTATAAATTTACTGGAAATAACAAAAACACCTGGTTAACTGATCATGGATGACCACACTGGAGTCAAATGGGATTATTAAAATCCATTATAAATGTTTTTTCTTTGTATTTTCTCTTTTTAAATTTTTTTAGAAAAATTTTTTTGAAATCTGTTTCTAAGGAGGCTTACCATCACTGGTGAAAACCACTGCTAAATGCTAAAAAATGCGTAATGGATGGAGGTGACAGCCCAAGTGTATATTTTTATTTCATTATTTTTCACCTAAACCATTATTGATTCTTATTCATTAACAATTTGCTGGGCAGAGAGAACACACATACCTTACAACAATTTTAATATTGAGTAATTCTATGTGGTTTGTACTCAGTGTGCTGCCTCAAAGGTTAGAACTGCTGTAGTTTAGGGCAGAGATGATACCCACCTCTTTTCCTCCAGAACGTGTAGCTGCTCAGTATTTCTTGGGTTAATCCCTTTATTCCTTTAGGTGTGTACCAACATTTCTGAGGAAGATGCTTGTTTAGGTAAAGCAGCACTGTTTATGCAGGTCCAGACTCAACCTGCTGCCAGTCTCCGGAGACTGTGGATTTATCTCACAGAGAGCCATTAGTTGGTGATGTTCTCTTTTTAAGTCACTGCTCCCGTGGGATGTGAATCTGACTCACTGACTTAAAAGTAAAAGCTTTAGTAACTACCTAAGCACCCTTTAAGCTCTCTGTTAGCTGGAGTTTATTAGATTGGTTCACATTAGTTGAAGAGATTGTAGTGGCTTTTTTTTTTGTGAAAGGCACTCATATATAAACCAGCTTAACTTCTTTATGCTAGCTTGTCTTGGCCAGGCAAAGTCTAGAACATTTTCTCTGTCTTTCTGGAAAAAAATAGGCTGTAATAAAGAAACCCGATGATCCTCACACTCAGAGAGACTGCAGTGATCTGTAATTCCTCGTAAACTGACCTGTGTCTCATTCAGCACTGTACAGGTACTACTGAAAGTTAAAACTCCTCAACATTAGCTGAACAAATTTCTGCTAAATGAGAACGTGTTTTTCTATGAGCTACAACAAGAAATAGTGATGATTTGATGTTTAGCCAGTTTTAGACTGGGTCATATCTAAATTACAACAGCAGAGAGATTGCAATTCCTGATGCAAACTCAGACTTGCACTCCTCGTAGCATGATGTTAGTAAGAAAGACATCTTTCAGCAGGCAGACCTTTTTTCTCTCTAATTTTGCAATTTCTTCCAATCCTGTCAAAGATCAAGTCTTGCAAGGCAGCTTTGGTGCTAGATTTATGTGAGATAGCAGGCTGCCCAGTACACATAACATAATCATTACTTGTACAATCAAGCTTTATCCATCCTGAGCTGCAATTAGCCCCGGAGTGGTTTGTTGGAGCTTGAATCTTTGCTCAGTCAGCCATAAAGTCCCTACTCTTGCTATAAAAAATTAATAGCTATAACATGAACATTTAAGAGGAGCTGGCTACTGCCCATGCAGTGGCTACAGGCTTGGAATGCTGCAGCAAAGGGAGAAAATCATGCAACAGTTTTGAGTAGGATCAGCTGTAGAACAATGGTCTCTTGGAGCTTCTACCAGTCCTGCCTTGGGAGCTGGCACAGCAAGTGGTGTAAGTTTATTGTTTTTTCCTGCTAAAATAAATAGGTTGATGATTAAAGAAGTTTTAACCATCCATTTATATCAGCTGAAAACCGCGTATGCCACCTGTGAAATCAGCTGTAAAATATGCTGTGAGATCTGGAGCACTTTTTTCTGAAAGACATAATAAAAGGGCAAAATAAAAACATTACCATTCTATTAGACGTCATTGTTAAGAAATAAAATATATAAAATAATCCATTCTTCTTGCAAGGCATCCAGAAAAGTGCACTGAAAGAAAAATTTCACGCTATTAGGTCTTTATGGATGTTATTCTTAACTACTGGTCTAAGTTGTAACCACTAATTTTCGCCTGGAGAATAAAATCAAGAAGAGTGTAAATCCTTGACCAGATAGAGCCTTAGCTAAAATTAGAGGGCTATATGTCCAAGTCTGAGTCAGAGCCTCTAAACTGAGAAAATCATTCTTAGAAATAAAAGAACCCCCAACCACATTATTTGTGGATTAGGTCAGGTAATATCTGAGGGGATGGAAGTACACAAAACTAGGTTGGATTTGTATATATGTCCCCATTGCAATCAGTACAGTTCGCTGCTATTTTGGCTCTCAAGTCCAGAGAACAGCTATACACCATTATTTTTTCCCTTCATTATTGTACAAACAATACCAGCACTCCAACAGCTTCAATGAAACTTCTATTTTTGCCTGAGACTGAAAATTCCTTTCCTCTCCATCCTTTTTCTGAGCATTTGCTGCAAAATCTCCAGGAACAGAAATTTTAAGCAGCAACAAAAATAGTCAGCCACCCTGTTGGTGGAATAATCAACTCCCTTTTTATTTTATAACATTTTTGCCATCCAATAATTTGAAAGCATTCTATAAGCATTGATTGTATTCATAAGAGAAACTGTCATTAAAGAAGGTTAAGGGACTTGGCAGGGCTTATACAGCGAAGTCAAAGTTGTACTCTAAGGTACTCGGCTCCAAGTACTCTCCTTCCTCTCTGTAACCTGGATCTTCTTCAGTTCAACAATCTGTTGGTGAGCAAAGTTTCCTCCCACTCCATTTCATTTCAGCCCTTCTGCACTAATCAGTTATATTTGGATTTGTCCTCGGGCTCGAAAGCCTCTGGAAGCAAAGCTTTAGTGTACAGTGTGTAAATAGCTGCTTCCTCCTGTTCTAGATGGCAGCAGCTGTAAGAGCCCTGGGTTTAAAAACCAGTACAAGGATGAATTAAAAGAGGAAAGGGCTGTTTGTTACTCTGGAATGGTTTATTGGATACAGCTAATTTACATGTGTCTTAGTCTCTTTGTATCCTACTGACACAGCTGTCAAATTGGGTCAGAAAACTTGTCTGGGGACTAAGAGTTATGAGTGAAAAGGAGATGTGCTGCTGGAACTAGTATGTCATGACTTTTCAAAGATCGTTTATTACTTAATTTCAGGGTGTAGTTTTTACAAATCCTGAGAACCAACTGAATTGCCATTAAAACACACCCAACGAGATGATCAGAATGGAGAGTGCTGGATGATCAGAAATTAGGCATTTAGTTAAAAAAAAAAAAAAAAAAAATCCAGTAAACTGGAATGAAGTAAACATGTGTCTCCTGTTGGGATTTTCTTCAAACTTGAAAGCTCCAGTATGCAAAATTGTATGTCACTGCAATACATGCCAGTCTGTGCCTGAGGAAATGCTGGACCAGAACCTCTGCCACAGCTGTTATTTTTCTGTAGAGTCACTCCCAAACTCATTCCAAGAGAGCTTGTTCTGTTTCTCTTCTAACACTTCTCATACCATCAGATGCTTTAGCCAAAAATTCTTGGGCAATTTGGGAGAATGTTTAGCACAACTTGTGTAATGGAAGAGTGACTTAAGACTGAAATGTCACGCAGAGTTTTCATGCAAAGAGTTTTTGCACATAGGATAGTCCATGTGCACTTGTGGCCTTGCAAAGTTTGAGGTTTCATCCCCTGTGGACTTAAACTCCAATGGACTTTTATTATTGCAAAAGTGCAGTCATCCAGCCTGGAGCAGATTACAAGCTCTCGAAGCAGCAGGTTTTCTGTGTCTCTGTGGCACCCTGGGTGTTGGTCAGAAAACCAGGGCTCACCCATTCCAGAAATCAGCTTCATTTTAGTTCCTTGTGTGACTGATACCTGTTGTCTGTCAAGAATTTTGGCGCTAGCCCGCATTTAAAGCTGAGGAGCTGAGACACAATGAGGACCTGAGCGGATTTTACAAGATCATGCAGTGAAAGGAAAATGGGGAAGGCTTTAAGCTGAAAGAGAATAGATTTAGAGTCTTAGATTGAACATTGAGAAGAAATTCCACCCTATGAGGGTGGGGAGGCCCTGGCACAGGGTGCCCAGAGAAGCTGTGGCTGCCCCTGGATCCCTGGAAGTGTCCAAGGCCAGTCTGGATGGGGCTTGGAGCCACCTGGGCTAGTGGAAGGTGTCCCTGCCCATGGCAGGGGGGGGACTGGATGTCTTTAAGGTCCCTTCCAACCCAAATCACTCTGTGGCTCAATGATTTCTCCCTTTCAGTTATTCACCTACACAGTCCCACCAGCACCACACAAGCTGGGACTGGAGGTCCTGGAGCCTCTGGTCAGGCTGAGGTGGGTGGAGGACCCAGATAAGGCTGGTTAAGGCTGTTGAGGCCTTTTTGTGCTCTCAGAGCCTTGAGAGGTAATTTCTTCCCCTCAGTGGGCTCCTTGCAGAAACAGATTCACTCATTAAGGCAGAAAGACTGCAGTGGCATTTCGGGGACGGTGCTTTACATCATCAGCTAAAACACATAAGGATCCGTTTGCACAGGAGAATGAACTTGAATTAACAGATTTAAAAAGTGCCTGAGGGAATTTATACATCATGATTTGGGCAGAAAAGGGAAAAATTAGGTCTTTTACAAATATCAGACACTGAAACAATTACCTGAGTACGCCTGACAGCCAGCAGATACTTCACGGGCTGAGGAGGCTGGCACTTGCTGCATTGGGAAGCCACAGAAAGCACATGGGGACATCAGCTGAAGGTTCACAGGCACTTGAAATTTCACAGGAGTGGAATTTTTGCAGGGACAGGGCAAATACCAAGGCACACTCTGTGAGCAAGAGCTGTAACACTCAGCAATCAGCCCTCACATTCCAGACAGACCCAAGGGTGGATGCAGAGGTTGGGCTGGCATATATTCTCTCTTTCCAGGAATACGTTTTATGTTTTCTCCTCTCCTCTGAAGGCAGGGGTGAGGAAAAAATAGCAGGATTGTTTTACACAAAAATTAAAAATCAGACATCCAATTTTTTCTTTATTTCAGCTGTTGAGAGTGTAGTTACAGGGGTCTTGTCTTTCAGAGGGAAGAAGAAAGCTAAAATCCGTCAGTGGATAAAGCTCTGTTTGAATAAAGGAAATATGCTGATTTGCATGTAGTCGAAACTGCTACCACGAACTGATATGAAGACTTATTCTTAAGCCTGGAACGTAAAACCTCTCCTAAGCTTGTTAGACATAGAATTAATTTCTCCTGTCAGATTTTTTTTTTTTTTCAGCTTACTGTAGCTCAGAATGAACACCAGAGAACAAGCTGATTCAATCCCGCTCTGGAAAATCATGTTGACAAATATGGCTTGTCTATCCAGGTGCCTTCTAATTTTTATGTAGTGTCACAGCAGTGTCCCCTGCAGCTCAGTGGTCAGATCTGATGGCAGGGAGGCCTCACCATCCTTTGGCCTGGTCCTTCTGGGCAATCTGGGCCACTTGGCACTGGCACGAGCTGAGCTTTAAGATCCCTTCCAAGCCAAACCACAGTGACTCTGTGATTCAGTGATTCCAATGCCCCAAAGGCCTGCTCTGTTTCTTTGCTCTACCAAAGGTACATTTTGGGTCTCTTGCTCATGCACCAGACATCTGGGGGGAACGTCAGGCTGGAGCTCTGTCCAACAGCTGCCTATGACCATGGGACAGAGCAGCCCACCTCAGCTCACAGGTCCTTTTGCTATTCTCCCAGAAGTCTTGCTTGGGACATGTTTTTTCTGTGGATTTGAGTATCTTCCTTTGAAGAGCAGAACCTATGTGGTGGCCAAGCCCAGAGCAGAGCACAACTGAGACACTTTTTCCTCTCTGCTCTACCTTTCTCCTCTCTAGCTGATACTGACTGCAGCACTTGCTGCTCTTTTCTTCCACAGCATATCCTCAGCTTCACAGCTGTTTCAGAATTCCATGGGCAGGTGCCTCCTCGGGTCTCATTCACTTAAAACTGTTAGCATGAGAAAAAATGGCTTCTTGCAAAAAAAGAATGAGAATCACTGATAACTCAGTAGGTCTGGTGGTGCTTTGCAAAGGTGGGCAATGTGATCATCACACTTCAGATGGGGAAGTGAAAGCAGAGACACATGAAGTGATAAACCCAAGGACTTACAGCAGATAAGAGCAATCTCTGAGACACAGACTATTGCTTTACTTTTATGCAAAATGTCTTTCCATTTTTCAGTGTCAAAACACCTTTGAAAAAAATGGCCTGAACTTGCCTTCTCTGGGCTTCACTGTTTCCCATCCAAGCTGCAGTAAATAAAATGTTGCTTCTTGCCATTGATTCAAAGTTGCAGCATTCCTGGGAATTTTGTGTCATACATAGGAAAAAAAAAAAGGTTTGCTTTATTCCTGTTTTCCATGATGTGCAATCTAAAAGAAATAGGAAGAATACTCTGCCACGCCATGTGCTGCACTTGATCAAAAGTAGTAACTTTGAAATCCCTAAAGCTTGTAAGTAATGGGGGGATGGAGTACCAAAACCCTCATAAATGGTAAAATTATGAGCTAGCTGAAATCCAACTGCCTACAAGAAGAATTGGATGTATTCCCCTCCATCTGTTATCATATTTTTTCTTTGTTTGTTTATTTTTAAAACATGTATAAGTAATATTTAATATTTTGCTTAGTTCAAGGAAAGCCAAGCTTTGTCTTTTGCATAAAAAAAGCACCTTCTTAGATATGTTAATTTTCTAAATGTTACAGAAAGTTATTTATTGCTTTCCTTTGAAAGGACATATCTGAGAATAACAGTCCTAAATTTTTATTTCATCATTATGGGAAGTTAAAGCCAGGAGAATCCCACTTCAGCATAAAGGATTCTCAGTTTTCCATGGAGAACTGGGATGTCTCAGCATTTTCTTGGAATCCACATGAACATAAAAAATGAAGGACTTCAGAGAGACCTTGGTCTTCTGCACTTCCACTGACAGAGGGGGATCTCTGTGGGGTCTCAGACTAAGACCTCAGATACATCTCTCAGATTCCAGGGTAGAGAGAAATACTGAAAATAAAACTCCAGACCTGATCTTATTAAAAATGTCCGTACATTTGTACAGTTATTTTATTTTGATCCTTGAGGACTGCAGGTAGATGTGGCCCAAAAAAGTTACTGGTGATGCCTAACATCAACTTTATTGACTCTTACATAAAAGGTTGCTCCACTAGTGAACCAGTAATTTCGTAGCTACATCTCTACTGTATATTAAAACATCTGTATTATACTTGACTCTCACCTCTTGGGTAATAAAAGGTTACATGCACTGAGGTAACAATAGATTACTTTTTTCTTTTTTTTTCCCCTGAGAAATTTTTTCCACAATTTCCATTTTAGAAAGGATTTAAACTTGCTGATTTTTTTTTCTTGAGCATTGCTGTGCATGCATCTGGGCTGGCTCTTTATTATTCTGTGTTTCTTAGTATACATGGGTTATTAATTAATGTTATGTAAACAAGAGAGCTCAACACACAAATCAAGCAGACACTTCAATCTGCACTATTTTAGCTTAGTGTCTTAGTGAGCTCATAAACTACCATGTGTAATTATATACAATTTTAATATTTTTTTAAAAATTACCTAAAAAGAAAGATGAAATTCGGTGGGGCTTGCCTGACAATACAATGATATCAAAAAGACCACAGATGTCCTGTTCGCTTGTTCGCAGCTGAAGTTTGATGAAATTTGTCAGAGTGGCCAAAATGTTTGCACTGCACTTGCCAGCTCTATATCCTCACATGATGTAAATAAATGGATTTTGCCCATCTCCAGAACCTTTACATGTTCATGAGAAGTAAACTTAGCTATGGTATTCCCAGAAGATGCTGAGTCAAATTCCTGCTGCACAGATGCCAGTGAGGAGACAATAGATTCTAACAAAGGAGAATTTAGCCTGTTTTGCTTCTTGAACTCACCTTAACCTCAGAATTTAGAAGAAGGACCAAAAGCTTAACAGCATTTACAAGTGGTAGCTGAGTGAAACCATGAGGATAACAGAAAATAATTGTACAGAGCATCTGTACCCGATGCTGTCCTTTAAGCCAGCACTTCAAAGAGACCCTCGTTGACGTGACAGTTTTTATCACAGAATAAATATTGCATTATTTGATCTCTGTATAATCTTCTCTACTTGAAAATCTACCAGCTCCATTAACACCTAACAGGTGTTTTAGTTGCCATGCCCCACCCTTTATCTACCACAAATTTAATACAGATTGTTCTTCCCTGGAGTTCTATGATGGCTTTGTAACTGCAAACTTTGCTTGTTCCATATGCCTGTAACAGTCTTCAGAAAATGTTTTCAGGGCATTTGCATTAATTAGAGAATTTGAATATTCAAAATTTTAAGATACTTCTGATACTGTAAGCTCTGCAAAAATCCTTTGGCTAGAATTTTCTGAATTATCTTTTAATAAGAAAAACACATTTAGATCCCTCTAACAGCTTAACCCCTCCCTTAGCAGTTGCCTTCTGTTCCTTGTTTGTTAGTTTCCTTCTCAGGGGTGTTATGAGAATTAGTGCAACACAGAATGATTTTGCAATGACTGGACAACACAGACAAGACCTTAAATACCAGTTACAAATGCACACATGATTTTTCTCTCCTTATTTCTCTCCTGTGTATTTATGCTCTTTTGGAATATACTTCCATAGATCTTTTAAACAAGGAGATCTTTAAAACCAGATTATTTTCTTCTGTACCCGCACAGGTTCTCTGCAGGTGTTTTTCCGGTGGTTAATTTATGGCACACTATGAAGTGCAGCATTAAGCCAAAAATAAACCCCTGGCTCCTCCACTGTTCCTTTCTGAGTGCTCGTTTAGTCTAGTTTTAGGAAGATGCTACATATACACAGTAATTCATTTTCCAATCCTAATATTACCATTTTGAATTCAAAAGGGACTCAATTAGTCATCACTACAGTTATAACAGCCTGAAACCCTTTAGTGTTAATAAGTACACTGAAAAAGTAAACTCCTATCTCTTCACATTTGACCAAGTATGTGAATTTTTCAATAGTTAGAATTTTTAATACAGCAGTAGGTATGAAAATGAAAATTCTCATGAAACTCACTTTCTGTAGCTTCACATAATGTCAAGAAATTATGCCCAGGATCTTCCCTGTCTATGCTAAGGATGATGGAAGGGAATGGATATGCTATGCAATTTTACTGTGTAAATGCACAGTAAATGTGTAAAATCTAAGGGGGTGAATTTGCTGTGTATTCTACCCCAATTAATGATAAGAAGAGTCAAAAGCATTTGTGGGTTTTTGCTCTGTTGTGATGCAAAGGCGGGTCTGGTAGTGACTGGAATGTTTTCTTCATTTATACCGATCTATTTTTTTAGCAGGAAATGGCAACCAAATGATCATCATGGCTTTAATGGGCCAGTAGAGAAATCTATTGCATTTCAGTTCTGCTTCAAATCTGCACAGACTTTCTCATACAGTGGGAGGAAGGTTATGCAGTGGTGTAACCTCAAATACATGAATTTCAACCTGTGAAGGAAAAAAAAAAACAACCCCAGTCTAGGAAGATGATATTCAGACTTCAATGTGCAGACTCTTTGCATGGAAGTGATGGCTTGGGAGTATAAATAAAAGTTAGGGAGGTCTCTGTTTTAGACTTCTGGAATTTAATTTCAAAAGGATATATAAAATTAATGCAAGCTGTGTTTTATGGTCAGAAACTACTGCATGGCTGTAATTGTTTATAGTTACAATTCAGTGTTTTGGTCCATGCTCAGCATGAAATATGAGCAGGGTCTTTCTTTATACATTTATTGTTTGCAGGATCATGTCCAAATCATGTTACAAACAATTACACCCACATAAAGCTTGAGTATTTATCTGGTTGTATAGACAGATTATTATATTCTTAGACTGCAAATTCCTGTTGGTTCACAAGAACCTCTGTGCTCTCTTGGAGGCACTTGGCTTCTTGCAGACTCTTGAGAATATTGTCTCACATATATGCACAGAGCATATTTATTCAGTGACACAAATTTCATTATAATGGGTGGGGGTGCTGAGTTTTCAGTTGCAGGACCGTTCTGTCAGAAATATCCTTCTTTTAGGGAGCACTTACAGACCCAATTACTGATGGGAAGGAAAAGTTTCCCACCAAATCCCAAAAATCATTGCAAAGGGCATGGTAAAAATGTCAGGATGAGTGCTGATGTGAGTGAATGTGAATCCAACATTTTATTCCCTGTAAACTCATCAGCTAGCAAAATTAAAGCTCTCACATTCATGAATTTTAATTCATTCTGTGCTGTTTCATCTTAGACTGAAAACTGGAACTGATTGCTTCTACGTATTTAGGTATCTACATAACCTTTGTCATCTCTGAAAACCTCATGATCTTGCATAGATGTGTTAATGAAATCTCTGGAGGATATTAGAAACATTAGCCCATTCCAGAGGTATGGGCACGAAGTACAGAGGGAAACTGAGGCTTGTCTTCACTGAGTTCCTATATAACAAAATCAATACTTGATTTGTGATTGGGCACACAAAAAATTGTTTAGGCACCTTTTAAAAAGTGTTTCTAGGCTGATCCACTGAGTTGGAGTGATTTGGACTGAAAGTAAAATGCTGCTGTTAGAGATACCCAAAATTTCAGCACCTGGAGTTGGTGTGAGTCACTTGAACTCGTCGCTGTGGGCAGCTCCAGAGCTCTTGATCAGGGCAGTCACTCTGTCCAGCAGTGCTGGTTTGGACAGAGTGACGTGGGTCTGTTAACTACATTTTGCAGTGAAGACAAACCACAGTGCAATTTTCCCAAGGACATTAAAAGAGAAAGCAGCCTGGGTCTTCTGAATCTCACCTGTTTTCTGTCCAATGTGTGAACTGTGAGCTTATGTACAGACATTGCTGAATGATTTTGTACTGCTGCTAACAGACAAGAATCTGATGTTGCATATTTTTCATTAATGACTAGCATGAATGGAAAAAAAAAAAACAAAACCCAACCCAACAATCCCTCCCCTGATGATTTGTGAAGGTTTCCCTTCGACAGTAAATATTATCGCTGATGATGTTAATGAAGACATTAGTTTCACAGCATTTGAAGTACTGAAACACTCCACTGTTAACTAGCCTAGTGGGGTTTATGCTAATGTAAAATATAATAAAGTAGAGGCCGCTATCTCTTTAAGCTGAAAGAAAGGGAACTTGTTTCTACTTCCAAGGGATGCCTAGTGTGTGCTTATCTAATTGACTGTGTATTTTGTCTAGGTGTTGAGGGAAAGCTAAGAGAATGAAGGCTCTAAGTCCCCAGTGGAAGCATGATATGGCGATGCAGTGCTGGTGCTGAATTGTTCTCTCTGATGGCTCTATGGGAGTGGATAGCACTGAGTCTTCATTGCTGGGTTTTAGCAGTTGCTGCTGTCTCGGATCAGCATGCCACAAGCCCCTTCGACTGGCTCCTCTCTGATAAGGGACCCTTCCATCGCTCACAGGAATACACAGATTTTGTGGACAGAAGTCGACAGGGATTTAGCACAAGATACAAGATTTACAGGTATGAAGCAAAGGGAAAGCAATTACAGAGATACCATCCTTCGAGGTTGTAAATGATCAATAAGGGTTTCCTTAAGGGAAAGGTTCAGCTGTGGGAACAAATCCATAGACACTAATTTCATTGCTGAAATATGTGCAAGGCTGTATGCAAGACCACTGTGTATTATGGAAATGCTGCTTGTATTGTTTCTGTTTTGTTTGAAGAACTTTTTATAATTGATTATGTTGCTCTGAAAAGCTTTGTTATTTACTATCTGCCTCAACTCTGTCCTGGTGATATGGTCAAAAATGTGCTAGGGACTCAAATATCACCTTTGGTTGCAGAGGGATCACCTTTGATAATGCATCAAGTTAAATTGCTTTCTGTGTGGCTCATCAAGACTTAAGCTGAATTTTTAAGAATGAAATTGTGGCTCTGCATATACTGCTGACAGAACAGACTTCACGGTACAAAGGAGGGCATTTCAAAAGTGACTCAAAAAGGTTTAATGTTGGTTTATGCCAATGCTTTGAAAACGGGTGTAATCGAGTAATAAGAGCCACCGTGAATTTTAACAGAGGTTGCAGGTGTTTGGTCCATCACAATTCTCAGCATTAGGCTGGCCCAATTCAGACCAAGAAAAGGAAAAAACAGGGAATGACTTCAAAAGTATAGGTCTGCTTGAGAATTTGGGCCTTGCTGCGGAATTGCTTCAATGATACGTTTGTAACCTGTGAGTCTCTACTCTTTTGAGACTGGTGAAATATCTTCTTAATCATTTGCAATGGGTGTAGCTCAGTAGCATCCAATATCATCAAGGACATGGGAAGGAAAAGGGGAGTTCAGTCTTACGTGAGTGACCTAATGGCAAATAGACAGAAGGACGAATGAGAGGCCTGGAGAGGTTAAAGACTGAGAAAATAAATCTATAAGCAGAGAGACTTTTCACCTCAAACTGTGATGGATTCCTCCCAACAGCCAAAAGAAAGTGGGGCAGCAGGGCAATACAAGGCAGATTTTCAGCTTCCCTAATAACTGTCCATCCTACAAACACAGACCATATTGGTATGGGAAGACACACACTGATTTCACTGAAAACCACGAAAGAGATTGTGCAAATGTCATACCTATTTTAGGCTACTATTCTCCAGTGATATCCAGTCCTTTAGAAGAAGATAAGAGTGATATATGCCTATATGTATATTATATTTAGTGCAGTGTCCAGTGGCCTGTGACAAAAGTACTGGCCTCAGCGTGTAAAGATTTTATTTTTAAGGAATTTGCTTTATTTTCCTTTCCCAAATACATGCAGTAGAGGGCACTCTGTTGCAGGTCAATTTTGCAGTGGGCTCCTTTGCAATACACAGAAAAATTAAACACATTTTGAAAATAAAGTGTGATTTGGAAATATGCTTGATGAAGTGGCTTGTCTTAACAGAACAGCATTGCCCAATATTTACTGCATTTTAAAAGCCAGCTGTCAGGACCAATAATGTAAAGCCAATAATGCAGAGTCTGAGGCAGCATATTTTATTCCCATTATTCTGTATTAGTCAAAACTGAACCGAAATTATCTTGCTAAAACATGAAAGATGGAATTGTATTTCATTTGAGCTCTTACAATCAGGTCCTTGAGAATTTTTCTCCTCTTAGCCATCATTATAGCAACACTGTTAAGTTTCACAGATCTGTAATCACACTGCTAATATTTATTTGGGTTTGTGCATAGGTTTCAATTGATGTTAATTTACACAACCCCACAGAAAATGTTTCTCAGCTTTAATTCCATTCTCTGCCTATTCCCTCCAAGAAATGAACAAGGAAGCCAAAAGAGCCACAAGCTGTATTTTTTTGATTCAGCCCTCCAAAAACAAATCTTATTGTAAAGTTTCCCTGTAAAATATGGCCCCATTAGTGAGTAGTGCAGTACACCGTGACCTTGTTAGAAGCCACACACTGTAAATTTAATCCCCGTTGCTTTTCTATGAGCTTTCCCAGGCTATAGGACTTGGAGCCTAATTGTCTGTTCATTCCCTCACCTGTCTTTTACCTAATGGAATCGACCCCTCAGGGACAGGTCCTTATTTGAAGGGAGAGGTAAGGAAGAGGAAAGCACCTGCCTGCATGGACTCAGCCATGTTAACAAGGGAGAAGGGTGCTAACAGAGTCCCTCCAGTCCCTGAGCTCTTCACTTCAGCCCCTCGAAGCACACACCTGAGACCTGATATTTAAACATTAAGGATGAAGGGAAGTCTTCTTCCTTCATTTTAAATCCATGCCAGGTCAAAATCCGTGTGGCTTAGGATGAGTGAGATGCATAGGGTGAGGGACTCCAGGTGACTGTGTCCCATTTGAACCCTTGCTGGCAGGATGTTGGTAGCACAGTGGGCTCAGACAGAAAATTACTTAAGAGCCCTTTTTTATTTAATAGCAAAAATGTGGCAAGTAGCTGCAGGCCACCTAAAGGAATGCCTCTCTTCTGGGGAAGGGCTGGCTCCAGAAGAATCAATGGGGCTCTGAGCAGTAGCAGCTCTCCTCCTGTGTCTCCAGACCAACAGCATCCAAGCCTTACACAAGAGATGACCAATTGTATCTCTCTGCCAAAACCCATCAAGTCCTGCTGCCCGTGGGAACTTAGGATGACCAACCTCACGCTGGGACTGTTGGTCTACAACTAACAGAAATGAAATGGCCTCAATAAAAATAACATAAACTCAGCAGTGAGTTGCACATATTCCATGTCATAGTTCAAGGTGTGTAGCAGGAGATTACATGAGACTGCTGTCTGATACTTGCTTTCCAACAACGGAACAATTATTCAGTGACTAGAATGATATTTTCATTTCCCCTCCATTTGCTGTCTCAGGGGAGGCAGTAATGATGAGGAAAAAAAAATCTTGATGGAATCTGTAATATCGCAAAGATTTTATTTCATTCCCTCATTAATAACATTCTCTATTTTAATCAAAATCATATTAAAAAGCAGAGAGTACATGTTATTCTGCTTTTGGTTATATCAGGTAATGTATTTTTCTGTAAATACCAAAGTTACAGCTATAAAGGCCTTTGTCTTGTACCATTGACACTGGTTTGAATGGGATCAAGGTCATACACTGCAGGCCCATGAAAGATACAGAATGATTAAAATCAGATAATAGGGCAGAGAACTAGAAAAGCACCCAGTAGAGAGAATAATAAAGAATATTAAAATGGAATTTACTTGAAGGAAACATTGTCATCATTTTTCAGCTATTGAGTAAAACAGTGTTGTGCTAATTCTTCTATTTCTGTCATTTGCGTGGCAGGAGACAGACTGATTTTAAAGTTTAATTTCACATATGGCAATTGTTTTTAATGATACTCAGTAGGCTTACTTTTTCCAGTTTTTATTTTACATACTCCCTCTCCATTTAAAATTAATATAGTCAGACTGTTAGCCTAAAACAAGAAAACTGATCACTCTGTGGACTGTGTGCTAGCACTCCTGTTTTCATGGAATCACAGACTGGTTTGTGTTGGAAGGGACCTTAAAGATCACCCAGTTCCAATGGGCAGGGACACCTTCCACTAGCCCAGGTTGCTCCAAGCCCCATCCAGCCAGGCCTTGGACACTTCCAGGGATCCAGGGGCAGCCACAGCTTCTCTGGGCACCCTGTGCCAGGGCCTCCCCACCCTCACAGGGAAGAATATCCAATCTAAATTTACCCTTTTTCAGCTTAAAGCCAAGCTCCCCGTTCTCATGCCAATGAGGCAAAAAGCAACTATGTATCCACGCCCTCTGGTCGCTGTGAACAAGTGTTCATCTGACCATGAATCTGTTATAAATTATAGAGATGGAGCCAAGGATTTGCACCAAGGAACACACTGATTAACTGAGCCCAGTTTCTAATAAGAGGTCTTAAATTCAGCATATTTTTTAAAACATAAAAGTTACACTTTTTCTTACCTCCAGATCTGGCTTTCGTAGCATAAAACAATCATGTGATAAAATCAACCAGTGCATCAGCTGTGGGAATGTACCATCTGCTACCCATATTTTATTCTGTACATTAAAGTTCATTTATGTCCATGGGCAAACAGGCTGACTCTCTCCAATGCCAGGAGTATTCAGTGTTAAGGACAGAGCTGGAAGAGACACATAAATATGAAATAAGTTTTAATCTGGTACTGCAGAACCAGTATATAATACACAACTGGTGTTATTGACATTGTTATAAGTTGGAAATGATGGGCTAGTTGTGCTGATAATGTGGCAGTGTTCTATTCCCTCTAGTGCTTCAAAGGAAATACCCTCCTGTAGGAAATTTAGTAATTGCCAGAGTTTTTGGTGGTATTCATTGTCACTGATCTGTGAAGAAAACCAAGAAAGCACTTGGATGGATGGCTGATGAAAACCCCTAGATTCATGGGAATACTATGTCAATATTTCATGGAAGGTGGCTCCTGCAGTTAGCATCAATAAGTATTTTGGCAAGGAAAACCAAGTTTATAATTTGTTATTTAATACATAAAGGGAGTGCTGTGCCTCTTATGTAAATCAGCTACCCAGACAAAGGGATTTAAATCCAAACAGAATGAGCCGAGAGGTTACCAGGATGGAAAGAGTGATTGTGAAATTATGCAAAGAACCTACATTGTATCAGAAGAGGTAATTTCTACAGAGATAGGGAAGTATTCATGCTATCAAATAAGGTCTTAGGGAAATCTCCTCAGGGATACTGTGGAGTTTTGTTGAAGCAAAATGATTTAAAACCTGAAACAGATGTGAAGAATCAGGGGAAGAAAGAGCCTCACTCTTTCTTTTAAGGTGGAAATACTTGACAATACTTAAGGGGGAAAAAAGAGAGTTGAAAGAGGATACAATTCCTGTCAACAGAACATATACTATAAAGTGAGATGAGCTATCAAAACCAAAAACCATTGCTGTGTTAGAACCAAATTGGCTATGAATAAACTGGCTATGAATAAATTCAGGTTGGTTCTTTAGAAAAGGCTCCTAATCATTAAAGAAATACTGGGACATACAAAGTTACAGAACCTTCCCAATCCTACTAATAGGAGGAAAGGGTTAAAAGATATGATACAGATAAAAGTGGATGAAGTTTTAGTGACCATTGACATCCTTTGGGGCAACTGCATCTAACAAGTGCCCAATACTACTCTGCAAAAGGGAAAAAAAGAGGAATCTCTGGAAGCAGTGGGTAGCTCTTGGCAGCATGGTATTCATGTGGCTTAAGAAGATTCCAGTAGAGGTTGTTTTAAAAGGGATTGTGCTCATGAACAGCTACAAAATTAGAAGCATTTGAAAATAATGCCATCAACTTAAAGATAACAACACATTGGGTTCTTCTCCTTTGTCCTGAATCCTCTGGTGACTGAACCCATTGGGCAAAGTGAGCAAGACTCAAGACTCTAACAGAACACTCACTAACGTGTTTTAAACTCACACGTGTGAACCTAGAGTACAGCCAACAGCAGTTGGTTTTGTAATTTCTTTACTCCCTATCAAAATATTTTAGCCCACAACTCTCACTAGACTTCTTGACACGTGTGACAGACAGTAAAATCCTAGGAGGATCGGTTGTGTAGGTACACAATATGCCCTGAATCATAATTTTCACTCCAGTGTATGGTCTGGAATAACATTCTCTTGTGCTCTTCCTGAGGCTGATTTGAACTGATTAATCTGGAATTTCAAAGCATGGGGAAGAACTAACAAAGGTCTTCCAACAATGGTTTTCAATACAAGTGTTTTAACAGGAATAAGAGGAATGGTTCTCTCTGTCTCTTCCAGAAATTTGGTCTATCAGTAAATTGCTTCTGGTCTGTGTTGTAACTGGTCAGCTTCCTTTATGGAATATTCCATTCAGCTTGGTGGATAAAACATACAGAAATCAGATGAATCATCATTCCCAGAATGTTTGCAAAAGGTTAGACTGGGGAATGCACTGAGTCCCCTTTTTAAATTCAGGGGCTCACAGGCTGGTAATAGTGAAGAGCAGCTCAAAAAGTTTTTGGGATTGTGAGCTGATAAATTTCCACTAGAAAAATATATGTAGCCCAGGACATTTTAAAGGATTTCTGGATATGAAAAACGTCAATGAGTTTAATTTTGGATTGTGATACAACAGACTCTACTATTCTAGTTAGCTGGGCATAAAAAAACATGATACCAGTTAAATATCTAGGTTTGGTGGAACTGCTTGAATAAGGACATTCCTGAGCAAAATTAAAGCTTTAGATGACTGTATTCCCAGGGCTAGAAATACTTGGATAATGTCCTTCAAAACCATTGAATTTCCATCCATGTTCTAAATGAAAATCCCTTTCATAGGAAAGCATTTTTGTTTAAATTTTAGAGCCTAAAAACTGATCAGGTCATGATGCTTTATAATTAGCAATTCCTGTTATCAATATTGTATTAGTTTCTTGATCTTGATCCAGGGGATTATCTGGAGGATACATGCTTGTGAAAAGGTGCAAATAAAGGAAGAGAGAATTTAAACTGAGAAGCCATGAGTACTTAACTGAAAAGTTAAGAACATGTGATGAATTATAACCAGAGCCTAGTTTAGTTTAGCCAGAATATTAAAGGATTGACAAGTCTCTAGACTGGAGGTGAAGGAGGGTTTGGCTATCTCCAGTAACACTGGAAGAATCAGGGGGCTCCTAAGAGTCATGAAAAGTGCAGAAGATAAAGACTGGATGGTTGATTAGGTAGGTTTGTGCTCACAATCCCACTTGTGTAAAGGGTCTGCCATGCATGGATAAATATCTCCATGGACAGTAATGAAAGAACCTGGGATCTTGTGGGTACTTGTGGCCCAGGAAAAGGGCAGAGAGAAATGAGGGCTCAAAGATGGACGGGAAGACAGGCAGGCAGTTCTGATTCCCAAAATGACCCTGGCTTTCCAGCTCTCTGAAATCTATGACCCAGCATGGCAGAGAAGTCATGTGCTCTGGGTTAAGGAAAGCACTTTTTACTCGAGTGCAACGGAGCAATCAAGTTCATTTTTGAGACTGATCCACAATATCAGCCCACATTTGAAGACATTGGAAAAAAGGCCCCATCCCTGTAAGTGTGCAAGGACATGTTGGAAGGGGCTTGGAGCAGCCTGGGCTAGTGGAAGGTGTTCCTGCCCTTGGCAGGGGATGGAACAAGATGGGCTTTAAGGTCCCTTCCAACCCAAACCATTTTGTGGGTCTCTGAAGAGCATGACAGCCCCTGAAGAAACAGTGTATTTTTAAGTGATTCTGCCTTCCTACAGAATCTTGCAGAACATTCAGTATACCACAAATTATTTATCAGAGAGCCCAATTCTACAGAACTCAAAGGCCTGTAGGGTGTTTTGCCAGGGAGGAGACTCAGACCTACGCCCTATCCCCTCACTCCACTTGGCTGGCTAGGTATCAGCCTGCTGGGTTTCACAGTAAGGGTGGAGTTTCTCTTGGTGAGATAGAGCAGCCCTGGGCAGGGTGCTGGGGAACAGTGCTGGCTGTGCCAGCAGGATTAGGAGTGTTCTCAGGAGTCAGCTTGACAAAGAACATGAGCGTGTTTCAGCTTGGCAACAAAGGAGGCTATTGATGCTGAGTTTGCCTTCTGTATGTCTTTTTTTCATAATACACTGCAGGAGTCTGTGTTTTGACAATCTCTCTTTGTATTTCTCCTTATTTGTTCTGTGTATTTAATAAAAGATCCTAAAGAAACTCAAATGGCAAGGAGAAGAGCAAATCTTATTTTTTGTAAACATTATTATAATCCATTTCTAGAATATACCCTCTTTCAAAATCTAATATTTTAAGGATAATTATTAGATCAAACCTCCTACTGATATGTTTCCCAAGAACAAAGAACATTTATTTAGAGAATATGGTGTGTCATCATTTCAGTTAGTGAGTTCATGAATCATTTAAGTTGCCCTAAAAAAAATTAGTATAATAGAGGCTGTAACTTAATGGTTTCATGCAATCACTGAAGTAGTGTAAAAGCTGTTTAACACTAATAACAGATACATTCTTCAGTCAGCAGGGTAGTCTGACAGGATTTTGCGCATGAAATCAGGTCATTTTCATTAATTCCTTGAAGACTTTTCGTTAGTTTGTTCTTTGTTCTTTCATTTGCCCTTCCTTTTAATTTTCGTTTCAGTATCCCTGCTGGTACTATCAGTGATGTTCGAGATGTAGAGGATATCAAATGATGATGACTTTCATAAAGGAGAAAACAATTACCAAGATTTCTTTTAGTTACTAAAGAAAAAACAAAAATGTATTTTTTTTATTACTTGAATCAAATTCTCTGTTCTTTGGTTTTTAACCCCCATGTTGTTGTTTTTTCTTACTGCTGCTAGGCCAGTAGGCTGTCTCCAAACACAATGGCTTTCAGGTTTTTCTTTTCGACCGTATGTTGTCTATATGGGTGCCATGTTATACAGAAAAAAATGACTGAGTAGGGCAAAAACCTTCTCTGTATAAAAAGCCAGCGCTATTGATTGGAGTGTGTGATTCTTTGTATAGAAGGGCATTTGTGTCTTTTCCATGCAGAAAAAGAACAACTGACACCGAATGTGCTCACTGAAGAATTTTTGTCATTTTCTTCTACTGTCATTAAGTTAAGGTCGTGGTCAATATCTCTGAATCCAAATCTTAGTTGCCTTCTGGCTCGGACTGATTGATTCTACAGGTTTTCACAGTCATTATGCTGGTCGTGATTTTTTTTTTTTTTTCCTTTTTTTTTTGTAGCTACAGGTTCATTCCAGAAAAGACCCTTGTGAAGAAAAGCAATACTTCAAAATAATGTCTTGTTGCTTGATTCTGCCTAGAATCCCAATATGATTGTTATGGATAACAGTGTTCTTAAGGTCGTTAATGGCTCTGTATCTCAATTCATCTTCTGATACTCTCAATTTCTACTTTATTTATGCAGCTTGAGAAGAGAAGATACTGTTACTGACCAGACAATTTGATATATACAGAGCTCTGAAAAATGCACATTCAGAGCCCACCAGCAATTTAGAAGTTGTGTATGCAGGTCTCACATGCATCCGAGAGATAGAATCTGGCTTTGAGGAGAGAATGCTAATTTCTCGAGGGAAAAGCACACACAGAGGTTTTGACTTATATGAGTAATACAATTTAAAATCAAAACAGAACAGACACTCTACCAAATATTCAGAAAGAAAGCAGAAGCTGAGACCTGAGGAGATGTAATTGGTTAATCTAAAATAAATATTTTTTGTTTCAGCTAATTCTGAACTATATCCTTACAGTTCTTGAACTAAAACTAATATAGATTTCTTACCTATATCCTGACTGCTAGCAGTAGGATTAGATGCTTTATTAGGAACTCAAATACAATATCATCTTTGCCTCCTTATAACTGTGCTCTAATAATAGAAAGTACACAAAGACATTGATTTATTATCAAGTCACATCTAATTGTATTTTATTTGAACTACATCTTTAATCATTAATAAAAAATATTGTCTACAGATAATAATAATAATAATAATAATAATAATAATAATAGTGGCTAAACCTTACACAGCATAAGCAATCTGATAACCTGCATTAACAAACAGAATGTGGCCTTTTGTCTCCATTTCATGTATTTAACCATGCAAAAAATTTTTAAAAATAATAAGTTCAAGTGATTAAAACAGAATACATAGGATTTGAGCGAACAAGCAAGAGATGGATTATTTTCAGAGATGCTTCACTTTCAAGGCTCTCAGGAATCTCAGGCCTCCTTTGTAGTGGAGAAGCAGGTGGACTCACAGGCCTGCAGGGTGATTAGTCAAAGGCCTGTTAGCCAAGGGTATGTAGAAGATGAAGGCTGGAGGCAAGTGACTGCACATTATTGGAAGAAAGTTCCTCTTCCTCTTCCTCCTCCTCCTCCTCACCTCCTCAGAATTGGACAATTTGACAACAGGTCTGGCATCTCCTACAACAGGCACTCGGCTCTGGAACTAGAAGGCCAGACAGCTGATGAGGTGGGCAAAAGTCCTTCTGTTGTTGTGAGGCCTCTTAAAACACCACCACCCGTCCCCTGAAACACCTGGATGACTTTTTGGAACTGGTCCTATGGGAGCCGACTTGGAAAGATGCCCTCCTGGACCTGCTGCTTGCCAACAGCTGGGATTTTGTGAACAAAGTGGAGGTTGGGGCCACATTGGCCACAGCAAGCACGGAGATGTTGAATTTAAAATCTCTGGTGGCAGGAGGAAAAATGCCAGCAAAACCTCAACTCTGGCTATGAGGAGAGCAACCTCAGGCTGATCAGGGAACTAGTGAGCAAGGTCCCCCAAGAAAATGTTTTAAAGGTGCTGGGACCCATCAGTGCTGGTCAGTTTTGCTGGTGAGCAATTCCGAAATGCTAGAAATCAAACAGATGAGGTGGAAGACCAGCTTGGCTGAACAGGGATCTTCTCTTGGAAATAAGGCTAAAAAGGAAGGTGTGGAAGCAGGGTCAGATGACGTGGGGAGAATACAGAGCTCCCCATTGTGGGGAGAAAATTTGTGCAGCCAAAGCTCAGCTGAAGTTGAAGCTGCTGGAATTGTTGGGGAAAATTAAAGGAGTTTTCTCAAATACATTAATGGCAAAAGGCAGAGTAAAAGTAACATCAGCACATGCCAGGGTGAGGATGGTCACCTCACAAACTGGGACAGGGACAAGGCAGAGGTGTTTAATGCCTTCAGCATGGATGATGGACCCAGGGGATTTCAGTGCTGTGAGCTGGAGGACCCTGTCTGTGAGAATGATCAACTCCCAGCCTACCCTGAACTTGTGAGGGATCTGCTGCTCCAGCTGCATCCCTACAAATCTACGGGGCCTGGTGGGATTCATCCAAGAATCCGCAAAGAGCTGCTGATGTCATTGCAAAACCTCTCATGATGATTTTTGAGCAGTCTTGGGAATCCAGAGAGGTCCCAGCTGACTGAAATGTGGCAAGTGTTCTGCTGAAAATCAAGAAGGGCAAGAAGGAGGATCCTGGAAACTACAGGCCTGTCAGCCTCACTGCAGGGCTTGGTAAAATTATGGAGAAGGTAATTCCAGGAGTTATTCAAAAACACCTGGTGGACAACATAGTCATTGGTCACAGCCAGCACAGCTTCATGAGGGGACAGTCCTGCTTATCAAACCTGATTTCCATTTATTGACCCACCTGGATGATCAAGGGAAGTCTGTTGATGGGATCTTTTCGAATTTCAGCGAAGTTTTCCACACTGTCTCTTGCAGGATCCTTCTCAACAAAATGTCCATCCACAGCTGGATAAACATATCATGAAATGGGTGAGCATCTGGCTCACAGGTGGGGCACAAAAGATTGTAGTGACTGGGATGACATCAGAGCGGCAACCTGTCACTAGTGGGGTTCCACAGGGCTCCATCCTTGTGCTCTTCAACTTCTCCATTTTAACCTGGACGTAAGACTGGAAGGGATACCCAGCAGATTCACAGATGATACAAAACTGAGGAGCTGTTTGACTCCCTTGAAGGCTGAAAGGAGCTGCAGAAAGTCCTCAACAAATTAGAGAGATGGGCAATCACCAACCATATGAACTTAAACAAGGAAGGTGCTGCACCTGGGCAACCTTGGCTGTGTGTGTGGCCTGGGGAGGCTGCAGAGCAGCTGTGGGGAGAGCCCTGGGGTGCTGGTCCATGGCCAGGTGGATCTGAGCCTGCAGTGCCCTGGCAGCCAGGAGGGACATCCCTGTCCTGGGGACACCAGGCCCAGCGGGGCCGGTCAGGCCCGGCAGGGATTGTCCCGCCCTGCTCTGCCCTGGGGCGGCCTCACCTCCAGGGCTGGGGGCAGCTTGGGCTGCCAC